>VDFB02291890.1:0-26636 GCA_007258455.2 Sequoia sempervirens
ATGGATCAAAGGGCTTGTCCATCCCTCAAGGGTATTGTTGGGCCCCAAAACCACTACTTTAGTTCTTAGAACAAAATCTCACTCGCAAGGCCAAGGTAGTCATTACGGAAGTGAAATTATCTCATCAATAGATTGTGGAGGGTTGAAGGCTAACTCTACTAGAGTGGGTTTCATCGGCTCCTTTTCGAACTCAACTTAGACTTGAGAAGTTAATCCTAGGGGCATATATATATAATACCAAAATTAATGACAATCAAACCCAACCTAATAACTTGACCCCAAATCTTGTCACTAAACCAAGAACAAATAGTTGTCTCAAAACCCTTATATACCTAATAAAATATGTGCAAGCACAACCCTCATTAAACAAAGCTCTCTTAGTAAAAAATCACTAGATATATTACAAGGTTATGGATGCATAGACTGAGTGTTTTATTCCTACATTAATGGTAAACATTTTTTTTAATAATTTGAGATTGATCAAGTGGAATGGAGACTAGTGCCTACTCCCTAGGCAACTTCAACGGAAAACAAAGTAGAAACAAAAGGTATAATGAGCTAGATAATTTCATACACCAAGATTATGAAATTAGAATGATTGAACATACTTATTTATCGAAAACGAAACTACACATATTCACATGTAATATGAAAGAAATTATTACAATATTTTTTTTTTATTGAAAGAAGCAAAATAAACAAATTACAGAGTCATATTACATAGCTGTAACAAAACAGCAGCAAGAAGCTTGAAAAAACAGACCTGTAATAACAACAAAACAGCTACAATTATTACAATACTTAAAATAGTTTAAAGTTTTTGTAACATTCATCTCATCCATAATTACACTCATACAAACAAAACATGATAAAATTAAACATTTAGCAATAACTATAAAACCTCCCAAAAGATATACACACTTCCTTGAAGACACTTGCCATAAAAATCAATTACATTATCAATCCCCTCTAAAATGAATTGGACATGACTTATGTGGCTATCCTAAACCATACTACAACTACAGGCTTCTAGGAACACACATAAGGACCAACCTCCATTCCAGATGACAAAAATATCTAATTAACAGTTTTGGGCATCCAAGCCTAAAAATAACATTGTACCACCACAAAATTGATTGTGGGGGTGTAATCCCACCAACCGGATGATAGAAACACATGAGGAAGCAAGTAGGGTGGCTGAGAGAGCTACCTTGCATTAATGGTGATTAGGTAAGTGCAACATCACATGAACTGCATCCTTTGTATTGACATCTGGAGAGTCAAAACGACACCATAGCAGAGAGTGCATTACTATTCTCAACTCGCCAACAGGTGCTCAGGATTTCTTTTCATAACATATCAGGAAGATAAAGATTGTCGAGCATCTGAGAAATGTCATGAACTCATGGAAAGATCAGATGTGGTAGAGCATATCGTCAGCTTCAATGGAATTCAACACCCACCTTGACCATCGTCAAACCCACCATCATTCATCGGACTTCTAGCTTTTCCACCATTAAGGGATGGGAGTAAAGAACACTACAAACTCCCACCAAACATAATGTCCTTTTGCATTGGATAACACCAGTTGTTGATGTAATAGGATGTGGTCGAAAGATAACTCAATGTCTCACAAAATACACCTTGATTTTTATCGAACTGTCATACTCATTTGTACCACCCAGGGTATCGGGCCTCCCCCAGTTCCTATACCAAGGGACGGGTGGAGGACTTACCCCGATACCCCCAAAAGAACATCTTAACGTCTTATCCAGGTTGGGTCATGGAGCCATCTTATACCCACCTACCATGGGATGAGGGACGCTGATGCCCCAAAATCTAACAAAAAATGCCTTTTCCATACGTGGTGGTCAAAATGTTGCATCATGGGTTGAGAGAAAGCATTAGGGTACGAGAAGCTTTGAAAATCTCAAAGCACCATAATGCAAACATTTATATTCAAGATAGACAAATACATAAATGCATTTGTACTAAGTCTATGGAGCCATCACCAATCATAGGGATAGTACCATAGGAAATATTAGGCTATTAGGAAGATGAAGCCATCACCAACCATAGGGATAGGGTTCTAGAAGTTTTGAAACTCCAAAGCATTATAATGCAAACATTTATATTCAAGATAGACAAATACATAAATGCACTCGTACTAAGTCCATGGAAAATATTAGGTTATTAGGAAGATGGAGCCATTGCCAACCATAGGGATGGGGGTAAGAGAAGGTTTGAAACCCCAAAGAACCATAATGCAAACATTTATATTCAAGATAGACAAATATATAAATGCATTGGTACTAAGTCCATGGACAATATTAGGTTATTAGGAAGATGGAGCCATCACCAACCATAGGGATGGGGGTATGAGAAGTTTTGAAACCCCAAAGCATCATAATGCAAACATTTATATTCAAGATAGATGCATACATAAATGCACTCAATACAAAATTGCAAGCTTGAGAATTAAGGATTTTTATTTACAGAGATGCCCACCTCACATAAGGATGTGCATAAAGGAAAACAAATAATTTGGGCTAAAACTTCAAGATTCTATTGTTTTTATAAGGCTCTATTGGTGGCTCTAGTTGGGGACAAGTACCTCCCGTAGGCACCATGAGAATCCAGAGAACACTGGTGTAGACAACAAAACTTGACATAACAAAACACACCATATGATGGGATCAAAACAATAATACACAACCCAATGAGAATATATACATGACACCACTCATAGCCAATTAGTATGACAACACAAACAATGAAAATAGGGTTGTGAATCAAAATTTTAACATAGTTTAGGCCGACCCTTGCAAAAGATAAATGGAGTTACTTGCCTCCATCAAAAAAAATCTTGTAGAATGAACCAAATCCCCTCAAATTGAAGTTGCATTGATCACCCATTCACAAAAATAAATGATATATCTTCCATACATGCACCTGCAAGCAACCGATGTCAGCTTCATCATGTTGGAAATGGAATTGATAGTCCTTTGGATGATGAAACCAAACAAACCATTAACAATATTTTTTCATTATTACTAAAAGAAACCCAATAAACATAGAATTGTGTCAAATCCACATTGTTGCATATCCCTCCTTTTTTTCCTACAATGAAAGAAAAACACCCTTATATCTAAAAATCTAAGAAAAAACCTAAAAATTACCATTTTTGTCAGTTTTTGACAATTGTCATAATTTGCCATTTTTGGTAATTTCACATGCCTATCCCTTTGAGCTCAATTTTTTCCAAATATCATCCTACTACTATGGTGACATGAAATGTCAACTTACATTTCAAATTGGAAATGCGAGTTCCAAATTATTAAATAATTTTTTTTCTAAAAACCTGAAAAATACACTTAAAAGCTTATTTTGAGGGCCCAAATGAAAGATTTTGTCCTTGAAAAAGTGTCCAAACGACCACTAATTGAACTATGTTTAGTTGGAAATCCAAACTCCTTATAATGCATCTCTTTGTCAAATTTGAGCCCAAATGGACTTCCATGTCAAAAGTTATGACTCTCAGAAGCCCTTGCATCATTGGACAAGACAACATAGGTAATAATATTTACCATCAAATTCTCACTCACATGGAAACATTAAAATTAGAACTCCTTGGAAGCATGATGCATTCCTTGACCAAGACAAAAATTTGCATGAAGAAAATTATTTTGTGAGTACCAATCTAGAGTGTGCTCTACTCAAATGAGACCTCAATCTAGGCCATATCACATGATTTCTCATTTTTATAAAACCCTTGTCGTACCACAAATTTTCATGTACTCTTTCATAATTGAGTTAAAAACCTAACTAAAATCCAAATCCACATCATTAACTTGCAAATTAGAAGCTTTGGGGCACTTCATGTGAAGACTCATTATCTTCAAATTTCCTCTTTATTTCATATCCTTATCTGCAACTTGTTGCAATCAAAATGTTGTTAAGGAAATGATCTATGATTCATTCACATTCTCACCCTACATAAAAGCATCTTGATCCCCTTGCAAACACACAACATCAAAGGAATAATGTTTAACCAATGATCCCATAAATGTTTCCTTAATGCAATCCAATTCAACACAAGATAGTTGCTCCAAATAAATTTATAAAAATCCCCTTAAATTAAAATATTTGTGGCCTAGAATGGTGAGTAGATAATGTGCATCTTCATGTTCCTCACCTACTTTAATGACATTAAGATCACAACCAAGAGGAACAAAAAATGTGAATTCACTAAATAAGTTGCTATCATCATTTTTAGAACCTTGAACTAACCCATCTAAGCACAAACTAGTATAAACAGTACTATCATCATCAATATCACTATCGTATATTGTTGCATTGCCACCAATCCCTACCCTCCTAAAAAAATTGTATCAAACTAATCTTGTGTTACATTAATACCACTATCCTCATGATTTGACCCACTTGTTTGAACAATAGGAGCTACAAGCATATCCTCTTCAACATTAGGAGATAAAACAACCTTGCAAGTGTAAACTGGATAGCACTAACCCATGCAAAAACCACTTTCATACTTATTAGTTTACATCCTATGGGAAACCAACCTACACCAAGATAAAAAAAAGTCTTACAATACAAGTCTATGCACACACCTTCATCAAATTTGCATTTATCTAGAATTTTATTAATTGTAGTTTAAAACTTATTATAAAAGTGTGAAATTGATTCATCATCTTGCCTCCTAAATCCCTCAAAATTTTGTGCAAGAGAATCAAGGTCATAGACACATGCATCTTACTTATTGAAATTAGTAATAAAATCGTCTTGTTCATCATCAAACATTATTGTTATAACTTCTTGTGTATTCACAAATGCAAAATTATTGTGATACATCTCGATGGCTAAATCAAGCATAATGATGTGGCCCACCAACACAAAAATATCTTGATCAGATGTGTCAAGGAATGCACATCTCGTTTATCATCTTGAAAATAAAATACATGATTATTTGTTCACCCAAATGGGGTGTCACTATAATAATTGGGATCATATTCATGAGCATAGCTTACTATTCCATTGATCCAATATGAGTCAATTGAATGTTTAGACTTTGAATCCTCCTTAAACTAATGGTCCATGATTATAAAACACACATCATGCTCAAACAAGATTTTGCATTCATTCTAAAATATCTTCTTAAAAAACCCTATTTGAAGAAAGGAAAGAAGAAATGAACCAACTATCATACTAGAAGATGAAACTTTTTTGCACCACCAATTGACATCAACAATATTTGAATCAATGAATAATGTTGTAGATTCACCACCTCATACCATGAGGAAATCCTCAGAGAAATAAAAACGACCAAGGCTAAAAATATTATGGATCCATACCAACAAAGTCATCAAATTGATCTCAACCTAAATGTCTTCTTGAGTTTCTTGCCCACCAAATTACACCAAAAAGAATTTTCCCTAAAAATGACACCATTATACTAGGTACCAAAACCGTTGCTCCACTTCCTAGAGCAAAATCTCACTTTCAATTCCATGGTTATCGTCATTCAAGTGAAATCATCTCATCAAGTTTGAAGGGTTGAAGGAAAAATATACAAGAGTGGGTTTCATCTCTTGCTCTTCGATCTTGGCTTAGACTCAAGAGGATAATCCTAGGGGTGTACCTTAACAAGTATTAACGTCTAAATAAAATCTAAATAATCTCTACCTTTATAATGCTATATTACAAATATATATTTGAAATCGATGGGACTAAAACTCTCACTAGTGGAATGGTCAATGATGTACCATGGGTTTCAATATAAGACTTTAAAATATATAATAAATATACAGTTTTCATTTAGTTCTTGATTAATAATCATTTGCATGTTAAAAGATAAAATTATATATATATATATATATATATATATATATATATATATATATTATAAATTTATATAAAAATACCTCTCCATGTCCATCAAAATAATCATCCATTGTCTTATAGGTGATGACCACACTATTTGATCCTCCATACTATGGTTTCAAATTGCTCTTTGCGCTTTTAAGACCAAAAAAAATTCCACTCATGGGAGGTGACACATTATGGAACATGCTCTCCTCCAATGTAGATATCTTAGCAACTATAATAGAAGTGGATGGAAAAAACACCAGAGGTATAATCCTACTACATGACCATCCCCTAAACTATGAGACTAGGGAATCTATGTGTCATGTTGTAAAAGGGTGTTTGTGAGATTAGTAATGATATCGAGGGTCTACACCTTCATAGTCTCCTTGATGGCTAATGCACCTTCATTAGATAAATACATTTTTGGGGCTAGTAGTCTTAGTGGATGTTTTAGTGCTCAGTGAGCTCCCTCTCTATCCTAGGTAGAGTCTTTACCTCTATCTCGATGCTCCTTAATACAAAAATAACTAGAAATTTCATTGAATACAAATCCACATTATAGTTTTATAAGGAAATATAGTGCACCTATCCCAAAAATTAATTTTTGCCATTATTATTGCACAAATGTCTAGGGAATCTCTTGGAATTTAGTGCAAGAGGCACATTAGTTTTTGAATGTATAAAAAGAGCATATATTTTATCTTTCTTAATCTCTCTTATTTTGACTTCATCATAAGATAGCTTTATCACATAAAATTGGCAACATGACTTCCTATGGTTTTCTCACTAATGGATTTGAACCATCATTGAGTTAATTTTCTTCACTATTGGTTATAATGTACTTGCAAGTGATACTTGGTAGGAATTTGAAGTCAATTCCGTCAATGTTTTGACTAGTTTTATAATTTAATTTAATTTTTCTCTAGTTTTATAATAGATTTTCTTGGCTTTCTGAAAGGTTTCAAAAGAAATTTTGGAGGATATTTAGGTTATATAGGGCTTTCTTGTGGAAATTCCTCTTCCACATTGGGCTCAAGGTCATAATTAATTAGATCTAGTATAAAAAAAATAAGAAAAATGAGAGATTTATTCTATTGCTTCCACTACACAAAAAATAGATACAATTGAAAAATTAAAATGAACATATTAAGAGATGATATGATAACCTAGAATAAGCAAAAGGATAACACCCATACTTCCAAGTTACACAACTCTTTTGAAGTCTCTAGGAAATCAACAGAAGTTGCTTTGTATACAAAGGAACTAGAGTTGAGGATTTGTGGTAAGGATGTGCTAAAGTTTGTGAAGTCATGGAACTATAATAGATTGACATTATTGTATTTTTAAACAAATAAGATATGAAAACCTTTTTTTTTTAAGATCAAACTCTTCTCATTATCATGAGTGGAAGAAATTGAATTTGTATAGAAAAATAGGTTTGAAAAATACTATTGCAAATTTATTTTTCCTATTACTCATTATATTCCACCCAAGAGAGCTTGTTAATAGATTCAAGCTCATACCAAGAAGTTTTCCAAATGTCTTGGATCTTGATTTATTTTCCTATCAAATCTAAATTGAAGAGCTCAATTAATTACAACTATTATTTTCTTATTACAACTCAAAATGGTTATAATACATTATCCAACAATGACTCATCATCCTTACATTTGATAAATCACAACCATAGCACTCACTAATAAACTACTAAATAACATGTATTGAGATATTGTATATTATAATGACACACAAAATATAAAAACTAGTAATTTTATTCATACTCTCAAATTTTATTGTATTCAAAAGCGGTGATGCATCTAGCAATGTGTATATCATAATAAATAGACTAATATATTATTTATCAATAGAAGGATGATATTTTAAAATATAATATTCTCACAAGTTAATAGATTAGGATAAGAAAACCATATCTTTTGAAACCTAAATTCAAACTATTATAATGATTAGAAGATGCTATATTGGTATAGAAAAAGTAGGATCAAGTATGACTCTTGCATTTTCTTCCTTATTACTCATTATAGGTCTAATAAGAGAGCTTGTGCAAACCATTCAAGATCATATTAGGAGTTTTTCCATGGGTATCAACTTAAGTTGTGCTCCTATCAAATCTATATTGAGGAGTTTAATTAATTATAATTATTGTGGAACTCATATTTTACGAGATATCAAGCTTCTCTTGTACATCACGAAAAGCTAAGATGGGTTCAACAATAATTCAACAATATTATATATCGATGTCTCTATCTATATTTATGATTTATATTAAGCCTTAGTATATATCTCAAGCATTATATATGCATTCATATATTGCTTCTCTAACAATTGGCGGTGTTAGTTAAATTTATGGTAATTTCAATATTTCTTTATTCATACATCTATGTATTTATAAAATCTCACACCAAGATGCTTAAATAGAGCATGGATTGTTTTCAAAAACTAAATAGTGAAAAATGTACTTTTAATTCTTTTCTCTACAAGATGCACCTTATAACTATCTTATAGACAAATAAAAGTTTCTATAGAATAAATGTATTTGTATAATTTAGATAATCTTCAAAATAAGAATTATATCTCTGAATCTTCTACATATTTATTTAACAACCTCTTCATTATCTATTAGAGAGTAAAGTTAGGATAGGGGATGGTCCTTTTACAACTAGTTATTCTCCCTACAAATTGTAATATAAAATTGACTATTTACAAATGAATGACTATCACATTTTTTATAAAACCCCACAAAAATATTACAAGAAAAACAAAAAGCCAAACAAATAATCATATTTTATGTTGAAATTTTTTACAATCCCATGTATTTGATATTGAAGAAACATGCAATACAAACAAAGTACCACTAGAGTAGAGGATTTGGAGTAACAATATTTGAAGAAGCTAAATAAATCCCCTTATGGACCATCCTCTATGGAACTATTATTTACTTGCATCCCCCCTTGTAGCTTATAAGATAATGTAGCTTTCATTGAAAATAAATAAATGAAATGGATTTTGAATTGTTGGGCTCAATAAATAGGAAACAAGGAATTATGTGACAAGTTAGGAGTGCTAGTTGGCACACAAAAATGTGGCAAGGTGGTATTCTTTTATGGAAGGAATCAAAATTGCATGTTGATATGAGGGCAGGGTATTGTGGCAAATAAGATTTGATGATGTGTGTATCTTGTAGGGTGAATAACTAATGACTTAGTTTAGAGGCAATGAATATTAATTTGGAAGGTGATTTTATATGTTATTTATACTCTTGATTCTCTTGGAGCTAAATTAATGAAGTAAATAACATCAAATTGTATCTTTAGTATATATTTATGTCCATTTAGTTCATATAATATAAGAGTGTGTTTATAGTGTTTTGGTGTAATTAATTATTTAATTACACTTTGCATAAGTTTACTTAAGTAATATTTTAAGTCCTAGGTTGCATTATTAGATAAATCATTTAATAATGGGGTAATTCCCCCTTCCTTATTTGTAGGAGAAGATTTCTTATAGGAGATGAGTTGTCATTCTAGAACTTATCTCTATCTTTTTATCATTTCCTAGATAGGGTTCACATGTTGTCACATGTAGTGTGATTTTAACACTTGGCAACATCTTACACATTTTAGGTTTTCACTCATGCCTATATATTCAAGGCATTTTGTACATTTGTAATCATCTCATATTCAATTTGGCATTCTTGCATCTTAATGATAGCATGATATTTCTGCCATTTCTCTCTTGTGGAAGTTATTTTGTCTTGCAGGTGATTCTGGGGTGTTTGAGGAGTTCACCTAAACTCCTACATGGTATCAGAGCTTTAGTGCTATAGACTTCTTCCCAGATATGAGGGATCAATGTTGGCATGAAAGTTTTGCTGGATACAAGCAGCGTTTTTATTAAAGTTGTTTTTCATTTTTTGCTTCCAAAATCCAGCTTCCACTTAGTTGCAGGAAAAACGATTTCTGGGTTTTGTAGCCAGGGTCAAAATCTAAATTGGGTATCTTTTATATTTTTGATATCTTGCATGGATCTAAAGAAAATAGCTGTACAAAAATTGGCGTGCGACATTTTTCTCCTGGTTGAAGGTTAAAAAAAATATTTTTTCATTTTCTGCTTACTGGATCAGAAAACAATTTTTGGGTTTTGCTTTTAGCTTCAAAATATTTCTAGGTTTCTATTTTTGTCTACTCATTATGAACAAATTTTTCAGAAATCAAATTAGAAGTAAACTTTTTTTGCTAGAAAACTTGTTTCCTGCAGGCTAAATTTAGCTTTTTTAAAAAAATTCATAACTTTTGGCCACGGTGTCCGTTTTTGGCAAACAAGATATTGACGGAAAGCTAGTTTCAAGCACTTCGCAGTGGTGCGGACTATTTTTTCATATTTTGTCATCTTCACAAATTTGAGTTTAATTTTCATCATGGAGGCAGATGTGAACATTGGTTTGTGCATGCACTCATTTTTGTTTTCATGCACTAGGTTTGCATTTTCTCTTTAGTTTATGCATGTTCTCCTTTTACAATCATGTGGTATTGTAATAAATAAAATAATATAAAGTTCCATCAAGGGGCTTCTTGCATAATAAATTGATTAGAGTGTAGTTGCATTGCATGCACTTTGATCTCATCTTCATATTGATGACAACTCGCATGAGTTGTATCTGGATTATGTTGTTTCTTTTGGCCTAATCTTGCTCATAGCTAGAAAAATTTTGGTTCGCATTGGTTCACACTTCAGATTGAGAGCCTATGGTCATTGATCCGCATTGGGTCACATCCATCTCAGTTTGAGGGCCATTCATTTTATGGTTAATGTTCCAAAATCTTTATGGTACTTGTTCCCATGGAGCAGTTTTAGTCATAGTTTGGCATCGGCATCGAGATACACGACTTCCATATTTTGTCATCATATCATTCCCTCTTATGGCGGGCATCTTTTTCATCTCCTGTTGCTTCATAGATTCCAGGGTTGATCCAGTATGTGAGTTTTCCAGCGTTCCTTGGCATCGGGTATGCTACTGTATTATTATGATTCCACTATGGTTTCTTGTAAACAGAGGTATCTTTCCTTGCTCAAGATGAATTAAGGATTCTAGTGTTACTCCATCAAAGTTCTTCCAATGCTTCTTTGCAGCAGGTCATCTCATTGAAGAGAGGTTTCTCCCACTGGGTTTTCTCCTCTTTCTCTTTCATTGCATTTGTAAATGAATACCTAATCAGGCCTTGTTTTCGGGACTCATCTTTGCATAATAATTTGCTTCTCCCTAAGTTGCACTTATGGTGGGGTGTTGGTGTAATTAATTATTTAATTACACTTTGCATAAGTTTACTTAGGTAATATTTTAAGTCCTAGGTTGCATAATTAGATAAATCATTTAATAATGGGGTAATTCCCCCTTCCTTGTTTTCACTTATGCCTATATATTCAAGGAATTTTATACATTTGTAATCATCTCATATTCAATTTGGAATTCTTGCATCTTAATGATAGCATGATATTTCTGCCATTTCTGTCTTGTGGAAGTTATTTTATCTTGCAGGTGATTCTGGGGTGTTTGAGGAGTTCACCTAAACTCCTACAAGAAGCTCTTCCTTCATATGTTGATTAAGGATGCAAGTAGATGATTGGTATTCTAATCTTTGTACTTGATCAAGCAAAAGATTCATTGGCTCTTGTTTAGCAGCAACCACTCTTGCAAGAGACTCTTCATACTTCTCCCTTTGGTAATTCAAAAATTGCTAATGTTGGTAGGCTTGATAAGCCAACTCTTCCTACTACAAATCAAATTCTTGTTGTCTCTTGATATCATCCAATTTCTTATTAAAGCTTATCAATATGCTCTTGATATCACTAATCCCCATATTGTCAGTATGTTGGGGCTAGCTAGGAAAGCAACCATGTTGGTTTGGCATATAAATGACTTCTTGGGGCTAATTAAAAGGATATGAAGGTTGATTATGAGAATGAGCAAGGATGGGTGGGTGGTAAGCATTATAAGAATGTTGATAACGTATTGTTAATGGGTCATTTGGGACAAAACCAACAACATATTCTACTTGGTATGGCTAATAATAAGTGGTATTAGCAAGTTTTTCATGAAATGGAGGGTGATGCAATAATCTCCATTAAATGAAAACATAATGTTGCATTCAAAACTGTTGGAAATTCACTAAAATAATTAAAAATCAAAATTATTAATACTAATTTTTGCAAGAATTTAAGCACATGTATACTAGCACTTGGTCTTTCAAAAACCACTAAAATAGATTTGGAGTCACCAAATGTGTAGATGTTTTGTCTCCAAAGGAAGAAATTACTGATGTACACACCAAATATCAGTAATGATAAGAGTAAATTTGAACTATGATAGCTCAAATGGTCATACTAGGCATGCCAAAAATTGTTATCACCAAATAACGCACCCTTGCTAAGTTGTAGAAATTACCTTACTGGTGAAACATTGGATCTCTTCTATGTTTTGTGGATCACCTATGATGGAAGAGAACCTCCAAAGAGGGTTGGTTCCCTTGGTGTTCACCTATCCTAACTTAAACTATTGCTTTTGCTGATGGAAAAGGATAGAAGGATGACATGAATTGAAATCTACTTATGTGAGTGATGCACCAAAATGGTTGTAACTTGCACTACTGTTTTAGCACACATTTTCTCAAATTTCCAGCTAATATTCACACAACCCAGCTATTTAACATGCTCATGCATAAGTATATCATAAGAAAGTTGAAATGTTTACAATTTTTAGAAGGAAACTAGGTGTTTTTTTCACAAATAAAGAATGTAAACCTTAGTAACATAACTTAAATGACCTACATGAAACATGTTCTTTTGCCTAAAGGTGTTGGAATGAGACAATATATTAGAGTATTTTCTCATAAAAACCACATAAATATATATTGAGACTCATATACACAATAAAATAGCTATTGAGAAGGTGATATCATTGAATTTTATTGAATAAGGTATTCTTATAGCTATATACAAGTCTAAAAATGAGCTTCATTTGCTACTCCTGTTAGAAAGAACTTTGAAACAAATTACAATACAATAGCTGAGAATAGCTATAACTCAATTTCTAAGTTACATTACATCATATGACTTGAAAGAACCTTTTACAAGTTACAATGCTTTACTAAAAAGAGTAAGAACTAAAGTGAAATGAAGGTAGGCATGCCTTTTAAGCATAGTGACTTTCCTAATTCTTAGTAACTAGTTACAATGGATACATGACATGTGTTACAACTGTTCTTCCTGTTTGAAAAAGTCAAACTTTCCTTTTGGGCACCTAGTTGAGTGACTCCTTGTTTTTCTCCTTCAAAGACTCCAAGGTGGCATAGAAGATAGGAAAAACTGTTTGTTTTGACTCTTTTACATGAACATGCTCCTTAGAAGATTCCTAAATAATCTCCACTTGCTATCCAAGTCAACAAACTGCCCTATATCTTCTCAACTATTGTTCACTTGCCAAACTATCTTAACTATCCCCATAATCCCTTCATAGATGCTCTTACTTTGTCAAACTGCCAACTCCAACCTCTTTTGCATAATGATAGGGCATGTTTTCTCAATGATCTTGAACGAAGATAGGTTTCTTTTAGAGGCATGTAAGAGTTTGACTTAGTCTAGGACTTCAAATATGCATTAGAAATCATCCTCAAACTTGGTATTGTCTTCTACAATGTGTCTTTCCTCCATTATGTGTATTGAAAATTATTATATGCAATGTACATGACTGCCCTCCATCATTCTCAACATCCTTTATTTGTATAGATTTTTAGTGATATCTAACAATATACACCTTATGACCATAAAAAGTGACCTTCATGACCACCTTTAATAAGCTTATTACTCATTATTCTTTCCTACTCATTGTCCTTTTTTACATTGATATCTCTATCTTTCTCACATGGTAGATTAATCCTTTGAATTTTCTCTACAAGGTTACTATCATACAGTCCTTCATTTCATCATGTTGACTATGTTGATCTCATGCCATATAATAATAACAATAATGATATAATAATAATATTATATATATTAATAGTAACATTGTAATGCCCCGCCAAGCAACCCCAAAGGATACAATACATCTAACATTTATGGCACCAATTTTTTTTTTTTAAAGTACTAACATACATCATAATAATCATATATCACATGAAATGAAAACTAAACATGAACTACATATAACAAATCCCTCAAGTTTACATGACTGCATTATTTTTCACAACAACATTATTACATCACATGAAAGGTAAGTATACACCAGTAACCATAAGATGACATGGACATGGATAATACATTAATCAAAGTTTACAATATTACAATGCCGCTTCCCAACATGAATGGGGAAGATACAATAAAATGGAATGATACATTTGAAATGAAGGAGTGCAAAGCTGTAATATTGGATTCAACTCTGGTTCAACTTAGGAGTCACTGCAAGGTACAATTTCGCACTTCACGATCGACGACTGGGGACCCAATGGGGTGCATAGCACGTTCCACCCAACCACGTGGACCCGAAGGCCCACCCCCCGTGCTAAGAGATGACAAGAAGGAACCCCAACGATAACCATCATTCAAAACAAGGATACAAGACTCCACAACAAGAACCACAATAACATAAGGCAATCTCAGCACAAGATATAACCAACACAAGATGTGCCCAACATAAGGATTAACCAATAAAGCATCAACATACAAATGCCAACATGTGCTTCCAGAGGCCCAAGAATAACATAGAGGGAAACAAAGCATACATGGTTGTTAAAGGAAGAGTGTCATCGCAATGTTGCATGGGTTACCCTGGCGAATCTTCCTAGGCCCCGGCCCCCAACTTGGGTTACCCTGGTGACCTCTTACGAAACTCGGCCCCACATGCAATCCAATGCGGCATCGATTATCTTTCATAAGGACAAGACAATGATTTTTCCATTCCAGGCCTTCTCAACTCATCTCAAGCCCATACAAGCACTTGAGCCATGAGTGAGGCATTCACTTATATCTTGTTAATGTGTGATTCTATCCAAAACCCCTAATTCAATATTAACATTTTCACTTGATTAATAAACTTCCAATGAGTTACCCTGGGACCTCTTCTGGGTCCCAGCCCCCATTGAAAGCCACTCCCCTTATGAACAACAAAAACTGAAAAGACACTATCAGGGTAAGCCCCCATGCACAACATATAAAGCCTCATGATAAATTGCATTAAGCAAGGAAAACACCATCCTACACAAAATCTTCATAACGAAACTATTTTCAAGTGCAAGGCTAAACCCAATCATCAAATAGATCATACGAGCAATAGTTCACAAAGAACCAAAAGTGAAGGTCAATAATAAAGCAACACCTTTCTTTCCATTTCTCTGGAAGACTGATAAATCACTAAAACAAGGGTTTCCCAACAAGGTGGCAACAAAACTTGATCTCAAAATCAACATCAAACTCAAAATCAAAGCAATATTACTTTCACAACTCAAGTTAAGTAATTCACCTCAATATCAATTCAAAACAACCTCAATTCCAAAAACCACCCACATAATTCACCAAAGGGAACCCATCCAACATGCAACCAAAGTAAACACTATTAAACCCAACTCATAGTAACCAAGCATTCGGAAATGATTCCATAAATAACATCAATACTACCACACAACCAACCACATAAGAGAATGACTTCACTTTATAAACCATATTCACAATAACACATAATTCACTATGATATCTACTACTCCAATTTACAATTCAACTATTAGAGAAAATGAGGATAACAACACTTAAAAATACCATCAACAACTTTCAAATATTTATAATTATCTTAATATCAACACATTCATCACTAACAAGGAAATAACAAAGGTTCATAATAAAATTGCAACAACAATGTCATTATTCCAAATGATCAATTCACAAAACTATTCACAAGGTACTATAAAATATTGACAAATTCTTAATCGACCCATCTTATCTATTTTTACAAAACTACATTACTAACAACACGACAAGATTCACCTATATTTTGTTTCATCATTTACTAACTAGATAACACTAATTTCTTTTGTAAGCCAAGAAGAAAACCACCTATATCCTCATTTCCAAATTTTAACAATAAACAAACATATAGAGATTATCTAGCCATTGAGTATTTGATTATCTAGACTTACTTGGACTCAGCAACTAACGGGATTTTCTAATAGGAGCCTAAGCCTGGATCACATATTAGTACAGTTATAAGTCTTAACTTATAAAAACGATGAGCATTTATTTGTTCGAAGATCTTTAATTATTATAGGCATCTAATTATATTTTAATATAAGAGGATAGAAGTTTAAGAACTGTGTTAGGATGAAAGAAACTCTATCTAGTTTCTAATATGAAGAAGCATGGAAAATTTTCCACTCTGCAACTATCTTTTGATATACAAATATTTAATATATAATAATTAGAAACAACCATGCATGTTCATCCCAATCCGAAAACAATCCAGTATCAATTTCAAAGTTATGAAACATCACTAAAAGAAAAAAAGTATGAGAATAGATTTGTGCTCATTTCTGATGGTTTACGGATTATGGTTATAGACTAATTTTCCATCCTCAGATCAACTGTTTTCTAATAGAATTAGAGTGATTTTGTCTTAACCTAAAGTAGATTCACATAAGTTAATCAATATAGTAGGTGAAACAAAGAGTTGGATGCTTTGATAAAGAACATCCTCCAAGAATATTTGTATAATACAAAGCTCCAACATAGGGCGTGACATAACTACTAGGAGAGGGAACCTTGGGCCAGCATATCGACAACATTTAAAAGTGTACTCCAAAGAGGTCTAAGTGATAGTAATGAGTTGAATATTTAGTATGTCTGTATATATAAAGTATCAAATCTAAAAATGAAACTATGGAGATAAATTCGAATGTAATCAAGGATGAATGTAAACAACAGGGAATTCGACATGGAAAACACATCTTATCTCTTATCATTCTTGCATTATTGTCAAGTCCCAAATGTTATCCCCAATACTGAAGGGAAGGAGAAAGGTGAGGTGCAAATACATGACTTAAGGGTAGGTGAAATAGTGTACAACTTTTCTTTTTGAAACTATACGCATTTCTGTTTGGCAGCGAGTTTCCAGAGATGCGCTCAAGTTGAAGTTTGGAAATTAACTTCACCACGATCAATGGAAAGCTCTCTATTATATTAGTACATTGACAATATTTATTTTCAAGTGATGCATCTACGATAGATTATCAGTAAAATCAAGCAGGTTATATATATATATATAAACTTCCTATTTTGTTCAAGTGTTGCAACTGTGACAGGTTGCCAGTGGTTTCAGGGAGGCTATTTAATTCTGTACACTGCCTCAACTCTAAATGTTGTAACTGTGACAGGTTGCCAAGTATATTAGAAGGTGAATATTAGAATTTGGATATACTGCCATGCACATGCATTTATTATAGTTATTATTATTTTTTTAAATGCTGAAACTGTAAAGCAAAGACCTCGGTTTACAGAGAGCGAATAGCCAAAAGAAACAAGGCTCTATGAGGAGGACGCCAGCAGGAGGGGGCGCCTTTGACAGGGGATTTCAAAGAGGATTCTATCAACAAGTAATTTTCACGCAAATGCGATAACATCCAATCTACCGTGTGATGGAAGAAGAAGAAAGAGAAGAAATGAATTACTAACACATTGTTTGCCACGATTACTACATTTAATAACTATGCGTTCACAACACATCCAATCAAGGAGGGACCAGTGATATCGAGGAATGAAAACAACCACGAAGGTGAAATAAAACTACAGCAGGACTATCGCAATCTAGCTATACATTAAGTTCACCCATCACCGGCTAAGAGTACAAGGTATGAATCAGGGTGTACGTAGCCAATACAAAAATAAATTTCAGAATATTTATATAGAGGGCATGATACCCATCCGAGTATACGGCTGAGAGGAGTAATACAGAGGTAGGTCTCATATACCCAATAAAGGCAATGAAAAGAGTAAATGACAGGAAATATAAACCTTGCATGGAGAACTCGAATGACTTGGTTAAAAAAAAAGCTTCGAAAGCTCTCAGCAATTGAATTCGATGGAAAGGCAAGATGAATCGATACCATGACTTACGGTAACGGAAGCACCCTGACAAATCCAGTTCTCAAAGGAAAATTACATTGTTTAAACTTTAAAGATTGGGTATCTCAAGGAATGCAAAGTCACACACAAAAAAGATTTGTTGCAATCAAGATTAGTTATCAAATTTTACCGAAACCTAAGCATCCAAGGATTTAGAAAAGTAAAAACCTGGATTCAGTTGATTAAAACGGTTGTGAATCGGACGCAAACCGGATTTCCAACTATGGCTTCAAATTCACCAAGAGCCTCAACAGTTCTGCCTGCAATACGATTGATATTGCCTTGTTCTTCTCATTCTTTCCTCCCCTATGGAGTGTTTTTTTTTTTTCAACATAAATTTGATGCTTCTAGTTGAGTTAGTGCGACTGAGCACCACTATTTGTCCCCTCCATTTCTAGTTGCTCTTAGCTATATTGTATAGAGCAACCATTTTTTTTGTCGCTCTAAAGCATGCAAAAACCCCAAACTATGAGTTAATCACGTATTCCAAAAGAAAGTGTCAACTTTTCGGTTACAGAGGATCCTTTTTTTTTTGCATGCATTATAAAAATCCACAACTCACTTCCTACATGCAAGGAAGTTCGTTCCACCCTTTTCTAATAATAGATTTATCTCCTTTATGGAGAATGGTCGGTTACATTTCTCCATGGTTCGTGCTCTCTTCTTCATTATGATTTCTTAAGTGAGTGTAACCGCCAAGTACTTCATTACCCACTTCATTATTCATATCTTTAAAAAAAATTGTCTTCAAATTAAAATTATGTTTTGAATAATTTGTTTATTCTTATATTATTATAACCTCTAATAATAAACAAGTATTTATTATAATATTCAAGTTTAATTTATTTAAATTATTTAGTACCTGTTTTTAATTAATTAACCAATTAAACAAAACCATTCAACTACTACAACCAACAATGAACTCACAAACAATCCCTTATTTAAATGCCCCTTAAATTTAAACACTCCAAAGTACAATTAATCAAACATTATACCAATCAATACTCAACTTTGCAGCGAGACAAAAAGTAATACAAGACAACACAAATGGAGGGACACTACAAACATAATAATAAAAATATAATACTAATATTAAAATAATATAAAAAATATATTTTAGTAATTAAAATACTATAATTATAGATTTAATAATAATAAAATAATAAGAATAATTTAATATAAAAAGTACTAAATTACATACATGAATAATATAATTATATTAAAATAATAATATTAATATAGTATTTCTAATATTGATAATATAATAATATACATAATTTAAATATATTAAGAATAATGATATAATAATAATATTTTACTAAGATTAATAATAAATTATTGTTTATATAGTAACTATTATGTTACAACTATAAACTAGCATATATATATTAAATATAATCTATACTAGCATATCTATCCAATTATATAGTCTATATAGAAAACATTGAGAGATATCAATTGTAGAATCCAAAAATAAATCAATAATATTTATATTTAATAATATGCATCATATTTCATAAAATATGTAATAATAAATATAAATTGAATATATATTTCAATAAATATAATATATATTTGGAAAATAAATATAGACAAACATTAAACTTCTAATATATTTAACATTTTAATCATTTTTAATAATATATTTTAGATTTAAATAATAAATATAGATACATATTAAACTTATAATATATTTAATTAGTAATATCTATAAGAAATGAAATTATATTTATATTTAATAATATATAGTGTATATAAAATACCAAGGAAAAATATTTGAATAAAGAAAATTTAAAAACTTTAGGTAAATTAATTGGGTGAAAGCTAAAAATATTGTATTCCAAGTCATGTTTAAAAATAAAATTGTTGGACTTATGTAAAAATATAGTCAATCTCGTCTATCTATTGTAGAAGTTCAATTTTCAAGCTAGCACTATTGTTTTCAATTGATGAGAATCTAATGTACCATTTCATATACTGGTGATTATTATGTAATATCTTGTGTTATTGGAATATAATTTTATGTGTTTGCATTGCCAAGGCTGTTGTTGCTCAGATGCAAGCATTTTAATAACTATATGTCATAAATAGATCTTCCTTGACATCACCCTAATCTCATTAAAAGATGTAGTTTTTACTTTGTTGTATACAAAATATTAAAAACTGAAACTCAAGCATCAAGTACATAAGATAATGCCTCTAACAATCTAGATGTTTTCTTAATGGATTAATAGATATTTCTAATTAAATGACCCCAAAGATTACCCAAGATAGCAAATACAACAATAAATGATTATCAAAATGACAATAACTATAATCTGTCTGCCATGTATTACAATCATTAACTCTGGAATATGTCATGTTTAAAAAACTCAACTAAGAGTTACTAGGGTAGTAAGATTACGTTTGATTCATACAGAGGAAGAACAGTTCGATCAACCAAAATTTTCATAAATGAGAAACAATTTTCTCTACAACTTTATGTACACTTCTGGGCTCTCCTTGTATCTCAACCACTTTTTCCTTTGGTAAGGCACAAAGAGGAACATCCTTTGTACCATTTGTAAATCATCTGTATCAAATCTCTTTCAATGAAATTGATACACACAAATGCTTTGCTCATATGATTTTAAGCATGACAGAATAACATATATTTTACAAGACTTTTGGAATAACCTCCTAGTTAGACACCTTTCAAAGGAATTAATTTATGGAAAAATTATCAGTATGAACATCTAAACAAACATATTGAACATACTCAAATAGAGCTCCATCACAATGAATATAATCTATCTTGGGTAAGTCTTGTTTCTGGGTAAGTCTTGTTTCTTCGAGTGTCCATATTAGCATATCCAAATCATTGACAACACCCTTAACTGTGGTCCCTAGCATCACAAAAAAAATCCACCTAGGAAATCAAACATATTCAACTTTTGAAGTATGCTTTTTGATAACTAAGAAACCAAAAATTTAAAACACATTGAAACAGTCACAAAAATTTAAACATGACAAAACACAACATTAAGTTGCAGATCAATTTCTTGCAAACCTACCCTCTACAGTTATAAGTGAACACATAGACCTCCTCTTAATATAAAACATAATGTAACTTGTAACCAATATTAACATTGACTATTGCAGGCTTGCCCTTGTTTTAGAGTAGCTTTCATTTGAAATCTGCACAATAATAACAACAATAATGATATAATAATAACAATAATGATATATATATACTACAAGGGTGTCTCCGCGACTCAACCCAACAGCTCAACAACCCTTACCTTGGGTACTTGAGGTGAGTTAGGGCAAGACAAGTCCCTTGCGGGTGAGATCCCCCACCCACAAGAAGTCCCACCTCTTAAAGTCGAGAGCGGAGTCAAACCCGAGACCAATGGGGAGCAAACCCACTACCCAAGCCAACTCTACTACTAATATTATATTAATAATAACAAGATAATAAAACTAGCTATTGCACTTTTTGTGTGCAATTGGGTACGCCGAATTTTTGGTTGGAATAGTTATATTGTTTGAAATGGATCAATCTTAGTAAATTTGGAAAATATAATTTGATAATTAATTGCTATATGCGACAAGTGGTCATTGCAAACCTTGAGCTCTTGTTGCATTATTATTTTGAAATGCAACTTTTTTTAATTTGTATTTTTTAAATTTTGGATACAAAATTGTGTATCAACAATCTATCCAATTCTTGCTTTGCCAATCTCCACTTGCTCCTACATCGAAGGTTATAAGCAAAAATCTCAAATGGTTTGGATATTTGTTTAACACTTTTCTTGCCTTTGACATGAACAATCAAGATGGATTCAAATTATTCAATGGTTTGGTTATGGTTGAGGAGCTATGGAGGAATATTTCATAAGGGTTTGTGCCATTACTATATTTTGTGTTCCTAACTCTGATGCGGCCATTGGAGATGACGTAAGTACTATTGGTCTCGATGACATTATAGAACCACTCTAGAAGATATTAACGGGCAAGTTGGGATATATGATTTCAAACTCACAGAATTGTAACAGCATAACAGTTAATCGCAAGGATATGTGAAGTTAAAACAATATACCATAATAGCTATGGAAATAGAAGTAGAAAAGTATGACAAAAAAAGTAACTGTGCTTGCTATCAAAATGTAGAAAAATAACATGGTGACAAAGACATTACATTATTTATTGGAAATGGTAGGTGTATATTCCAATTTTGGAGTGAATTTAAACTATCAAAGGAAAAAGGTACACATGTCACATTTCTTGACATGGCCTAAGTTTGCATCTGATCTGGATTACCTAGTAACTCATAGATTTTGGACTAATCTTCCCTTAATATATTTATATTTTATCTAAATCTGATCTGATATTGGTTGTATAATTTCTAATCGGATCCTGTACTTATATTGATTGTTGGCTGCTCGCAAACCCTTGCTAGTGTAATAATAAAATTATATTGTTGAGTTTTATGCTGTTCTTAAATATTCAACCATAATTATTAGGAATAATCAGAAGGGGATCTGACAAACACATTTTGGGAACAATAAGCTTTCTCGACAAGGACAAAATTAACCAAGGGAAAACAATTATTTATGGTCCAATCCCAAAAATGGCCAATAAATATTGAAAACCAATGGCATTATATAGATATGCTCAACAAAATTGAACTTCAAATTGAACTTAAAAGCATAGAAAACTTAATCATCAAATTAATGATTCTCAAAGTTATCTCGATGCAAGTGCATCTTTGGGCAAAACAACAATCTTGCATCACCCAAAAACTGGTGAATTAAGAGCACAAAGCATTGGTAGACTTCATAAACGTGGGTAAGAGTGAAGTTCATGGCAGTCACTATTGTTGCAGAAAGCCATTCTTTAGCAACCATACAATGCTACAGAAAATCACTCCAAGTTGCTAGACAAGTTATTCCCAGTTGTTACAAAATTGTTGTGACTTCTGTTGAAAGCCATTCACAATTGTTGCAAAAAGCCCTCTGCCATAGTTACTCAGTTGTTGCATAAAGTCATTTCCAGCAATTACACAACTGCTATGAAAAATCATTCATGACAGATTTTTGGTGGTCTCAATGAGGAACAGATTTAATAGTTTCCTTCAGCCTAGATGTGTGTGACTCTATCTCTTACAAAAGGACATTGTTTCATGCCAATAGCACAGTGATGTGATGATAGCTCAGTCTCCCTGTTGACCAACAAGTCTCATACTTGGAGAGCTAATGCCTAGTCAGGACAATGGAGATGTGAAAAGTCCAAGAAGAAGAGGCACATTTTCAGACAGAGGGAGCATCATAAAGATGTTGTGGAAACGTAAATGATGACACAGAAAAAACAAAACAGAAAAAGGAAAACTGAAAAAGGAAAACCGACAATTTGACTGTTCATCATTGCTTGAATGTGTCATTCCTTCTCTGGCACTTCTCTTTCATCTCTTCCCAATCGCTACCCTCCTTTGGCCTAGTTCAAAAAGATACAAGTTTCGTGTTTGGTTAGTCTCCGCCTGGTTTTCAACTGAAAACCTCTCCTCCAACTTCAAAGGCAATCAAGCAATCCAAAACACAACCCACCGAGCTCTTCCATGGCAACCGTCAAGATTCCACAGATTCGAGCAACATAGATGTCGTAACTAGTATAACGCTTGTTGGCTTCTTTAGCCTTCGCTTCCAGACATGTGAAGCGTCCAAATAATGTAAAAGGACAGTTGTTGCGAATAACAATGACAACAAATATTCACACCGCCTCATATACATTAAAAAATGACATTCGCAGTTTTGATGTTGTCTGTTGAAAAGTCTTGCATATAAATACGTGTGACGTTGCAATGCATTACATCGTCTTGCATGTCTATGCCGAACAATTGTATGGATGTATTAGAGTTTGTGTAGGCATGTTGATTGAAATATAAAATTATTTATTTAACCTAAAAAATAGCAACACATGACATAAATAAAATGCAAATGTAAATGTTTTTATTTAATAAATTTAATAAAATAAGTACAATTATTAGAGATTGAGAGGGATATGGAGAGAAGGAGAGGGAGAGATAAAGAGAGAGAGGAGGGATCGATCGATCTCGGCGTTTCTATCATCAAAGATCGAACAAAAAGATCGGCGACAAAATCAAAATCGATCAAATCTTTCAGATCAAAGTCGAAATCAATCTTTAACATCGGTTTCGACGTCAGATCCGGCGGAATCGAACTCGGGCAAATCCGTCCAGTCGATCGGATCGGACGCCGATCAATCAAATGATCGTCAAACGACGTCGTCGAATCAATCAAGATCAGATCAGATCAAAAGGAAGATCAGGCGCAAAGTCAGATCGAAGATCAAAGGACAGACAGACAGACTTGAGCTTGAGGAGGAGGAAGATGGGGAGAGATAGAGAGAGGGGGGAGATAGAGAGACCGGGGGAGAGAATGGTCAATAAGGAGGGAGGGACAAAGAGAGAGGGAGAGGTCTTATGCAATTAGTTAATCTTGACCCAATGATACATATAAGGGTCAAGTGTACATATGGGTAAGGTTCTTGATTGTTACAATCTTGTTAGAATTTAATTGGTATAACCTATTAAGGACACCTTTCAAAATACCCTCTTGGGTCTAGCTGAGCCCAAAGTGTAGGAGATACTACCCACTCTTCTCAACTGGCCTTTAATCCTCCTCAATTTGTTGATGAACCCTCATTTTACCTTCTTCATAAATTGGTAGCCTTGAAAGTAAGAAGTTCTAGGATTTTGGACCTAACAACCTCCCTCCTCATCTCTATTGTAATGTGTATGTTTATCAAAATTATAAGAATATACACGTGCACACACATACACACTTACATAATTGACATTAAAAATAATATGATATTTTGAATAGAATTATCTCAAGGATAGTGAGGCATTAATATAATGGTTGATTAATTATGAATGCATATATTTGTTTGTTTGAATTTTTGAAAGTAAAAAAAACTTTCATACAACCTTTTTATTTATTTTTCATTTTCATCAAATTAAATACCTTCAAAAAATGTCTTGGAATTATTTCTATGACTAAAAAAATGTCATATTTATATTCGAAAATTAATTCAATATTGAATATAAATCTTAATCAGTAACAATATATACCATAATCCTTATGCCAGTAAAGATAAGGACACACTAGAACTTGTTATGCCAATAAGTTATGATTCAAACTAGTGACCAATAAAGATAAGGACACTATAAAACTTGCTATGCCAATAAGTTATGATTCAAACTTGTGATCTACATTTTATTAATGAATGTATCAACCGACTTTGCTGCATGAACAATTCTCACATTTATTTTTAAAAATGATATTTTAACATTTGTTTTGACACTCAATATATGAAAAAATATATACATAATAAACATACATATATATTTGATGACCATAAATACTTTCGATATAAAAATAAATTATACCGTAGAAATGACCTCTATTAAAATAATACTTAAATAATTATATTCTCATACAAATATTCCTTTCACATATACATTTGAAAATTACTTGTACAAGTATTATATAAAATATAATAATTATTAAATTAAAGAATATAATATATAAAATAAGTAGTATAATTATATTATATAAAACATACATTATATATTATACGTAGGGTAAAGGATGCCATAATGTTAACACCTAAATGTGCTAATTATTAGGATCTTGGCCGTAATTTTCATTTTAATAAACATACTCTAAAACCCTCATCGAAACCTAGCTCGCCAAATTGGAGAACTGAGAAGAGTTTGGAGGGGCAGAAATCAATGCCAAAAAATTGGCAAAAAATGATGAACAACTGAGATAGCAGCGAGGAAAGCTTTAAAGCTAAAAAATACAACGAAAAATGATGAAAGGCTGAGATAGCGACGGGAACAAAAAAAAAATGATGAACAGCTGAGATTCGTTTGATGGTCATCTAAGGGAGACTGCACCGTTAGATTGCAGATTTTAGCTTTGTCTCTCTAAGATTGGATACGCTTGCTATTACTAAGTATTATTCTCTATTATGAATCCTTGTTTAATTTTGTTGAAGTGCCGCTTGAAATCCATCGTGGATTATTTAATGGTTAACCACTCAACATGAATGAGGCCACATTTTTTACTATATACGACTCCTTCCAGTGCATTCGCTTTCCATTTATTGTACGCCAATATAAGTAAATTTTGACAGCAACGAAAACAAATGACCCAGATTAATTTGATCGTCTCCCATCTCTTTTTGACGTAATTGAGCCGTCAATTTGATAATTAAGCAGGGAAACCTAGGCTTCCAGTCTTTTCAGCTATGGCAGCGTACACTTTACCCAGCATGACCCCTGCTTCTACCCAAGCTGTAGATGCCCTCGTAGCTGTGTCCTCCATTGCGCACCCGAATCTCCCACCCGTATTGAATGGAGCACCCCACCGCCTTTTGCACTTGAATTCTGCTTTGCGGAATTCTTACCAAATGCGGCCTGCGAACAGAAGGCTCTGTGAATCGCAGGTTCTGGAGTGAATATCGGAAAAGAGAATCACATTGTAGAGCATTGGATTGAGTGGCGA
>VDFB02291891.1:0-35327 GCA_007258455.2 Sequoia sempervirens
TTTTGGCAAACAAGATATTGACGGAAAGCTAGTTTCAAGCACTTCGCAGTGGTGCGGACTATTTTTTCATATTTTGTCATCTTCACAAATTTGAGTTTAATTTTCATCATGGAGGCAGATGTGAACATTGGTTTGTGCATGCACTCATTTTTGTTTTCATGCACTAGGTTTGCATTTTCTCTTTAGTTTATGCATGTTCTCCTTTTACAATCATGTGGTATTGTAATAAATAAAATAATATAAAGTTCCATCAAGGGGCTTCTTGCATAATAAATTGATTAGAGTGTAGTTGCATTGCATGCACTTTGATCTCATCTTCATATTGATGACAACTCGCATGAGTTGTATCTGGATTATGTTGTTTCTTTTGGCCTAATCTTGCTCATAGCTAGAAAAATTTTGGTTCGCATTGGTTCACACTTCAGATTGAGAGCCTATGGTCATTGATCCGCATTGGGTCACATCCATCTTAGTTTGAGGGCCATTCATTTTATGGTTAATGTTCCAAAATCTTTATGGTACTTGTTCCCATGGAGCAGTTTTAGTCATAGTTTGGCATCGGCATCGAGATACACGACTTCCATATTTTGTCATCATATCATTCCCTCTTATGGCGGGCATCTTTTTCATCTCCTGTTGCTTCATAGATTCCAGGGTTGATCCAGTATGTGAGTTTTCCAGCGTTCCTTGGCATCGGGTATGCTGCTGTATTATTATGATTCCACTATGGTTTCTTGTAAACAGAGGTATCTTTCCTTGCTCAAGATGAATTAAGGATTCTAGTGTTACTCCATCAAAGTTCTTCCAATGCTTCTTTGCAGCAGGTCATCTCATTAAAGGGAGGTTTCTCCCACTGGTTTTTCTCCTCTTTCTCTTTCATTGCATTTGTAAATGAATACCTAATCAGGCCTTGTTTTCAGGACTCATCTTTGCATAATAATTTGCTTCTCCCTAAGTTGCACTTATGGTGGGGTGTTGGTGTAATTAATTATTTAATTACACTTTGCATAAGTTTACTTAGGTAATATTTTAAGTCCTAGGTTGCATAATTAGATAAATCATTTAATAATGGGGTAATTCCCCCTTCCTTGTTTCACTCATGCCTATATATTCAAGGAATTTTGTACATTTGTAATCATCTCATATTCAATTTGGCATTCTTGCATCTTAATGATAGCATGATATTTTTTCCATTTCTCTCTTGTGGAAGTTATTTTATCTTGCAGGTGATTCTAGGGTGTTTGAGGAGTTCACCTAAACTCCTACAAGAAGCTCTTCCTTCATATGTTGATTAAGGATGCAAGTAGATGATTGGTATTCTAATCTTAACTTGAGCAAGAAAAAGATTCATTGGCTCTTGTTTAGCAGCAACCACTCTTGCAAGAGACTCTTCATACTTCTCCCTTTGGTAATTCAAAAATTGCTAATGTTGGTAGGCTTGATAAGCCAACTCTTCCTACTACAAGTCAAATTCTTTTTGTCTCTTGATATCATCCAATTTCTTATTAAAGCTTATCAATATGCTCTTGATATCACTAATCCCCATATTGTCAGTATGTTAGGGCTAGCTAGGAAAGCAACCATGTTGGTTTGGCATATAAATGACTTCTTGGGGCTAGTTAAAAGGATATGAAGGTTGATTATGAGAATGAGCAGGGATGGGCGGGTGGTAAGCATGATAAGAATGTTGATAACGTATTGTTAATGGGTCATTTGGGACAAAACCAACAACATATTCTACTTGGTATGGCTGATAAGAAGTGGTATTAGCAAGTTTTTCATGAAATGGAGGGTGATGAAATATATCTCCATTAAATGAAAACATAATGTTGCATTGAAAACTGTTGGAAATTCACCGAAATGATTAAAAATCAGAATTATTAATATTGATTTTTGCAAGAATTTAAGCACATACTAGACTTGGTCTTTCAAAAACCACTAAAATAGATTTGGAGTCACCAAATGTGTAGATATTTTGTCTCCAAAGGAAGAAATTACTGATGTACACACCAAATATCAGTAATGATAAGAGTAAATTTGAACTATGATAGCTCAAATGGTCATACTAGGCATGCCAAAAATTGTTATCACCAAATAACGCACCCTTGCTAAGTTGTAGAAATTACCTTACTGGTGAAACATTGGATCTCTTCTATGTTTTGTGGATCACCTATGATGGAAGAGAACCTCCAAAGAGGGTTGGTTCCCTTGGTGTTCACCTATCCTAACTTAAACTATTGCTTTTGCTGATGGAAAAGGATAGAAGGATGACATGAATTGAAATCTACTTATGTGAGTGATGCACCAAAATGGTTGTAACTTGCACTACTGTTTTAGCACACATTTTCTCAAATTTCCAGCTAATATTCACACAACCCAGCTATTTAACATGCTCATGCATAAGTATATCATAAGAAAGTTGAAATGTTTACAATTTTTAGAAGGAAACTAGGTGTTTTTTTCACAAATAAAGAATGTAAACCTTAGTAACATAACTTAAATGACCTACATGAAACATGTTCTTTTGCCTAAAGGTGTTGGAATGAGACAATATATTAGAGTATTTTCTCATAAAAACCACATAAATATATATTGAGACTCATATACACAATAAAATAGCTATTGAGAAGGTGATATCATTGAATTTTATTGAATAAGGTATTCTTATAGCTATATACAAGTCTAAAAATGAGCTTCATTTGCTACTCCTGTTAGAAAGAACTTTGAAACAAATTACAATACAATAGCTGAGAATAGCTATAACTCAATTTCTAAGTTACATTACATCATATGACTTGAAAGAACCTTTTACAAGTTACAATGCTTTACTAAAAAGAGTAAGAACTAAAGTGAAATGAAGGTAGGCATGCCTTTTAAGCATAGTGACTTTCCTAATTCTTAGTAACTAGTTACAATGGATACATGACATGTGTTACAACTGTTCTTCCTGTTTGAAAAAGTCAAACTTTCCTTTTGGGCACCTAGTTGAGTGACTCCTTGTTTTTCTCCTTCAAAGACTCCAAGGTGGCATAGAAGATAGGAAAAACTGTTTGTTTTGACTCTTTTACATGAACATGCTCCTTAGAAGATTCCTAAATAATCTCCACTTGCTATCCAAGTCAACAAACTGCCCTATATCTTCTCAACTATTGTTCACTTGCCAAACTATCTTAACTATCCCCATAATCCCTTCATAGATGCTCTTACTTTGTCAAACTGCCAACTCCAACCTCTTTTGCATAATGATAGGGCATGTTTTCTCAATGATCTTGAACGAAGATAGGTTTCTTTTAGAGGCATGTAAGAGTTTGACTTAGTCTAGGACTTCAAATATGCATTAGAAATCATCCTCAAACTTGGTATTGTCTTCTACAATGTGTCTTTCCTCCATTATGTGTATTGAAAATTATTATATGCAATGTACATGACTGCCCTCCATCATTCTCAACATCCTTTATTTGTATAGATTTTTAGTGATATCTAACAATATACACCTTATGACCATAAAAAGTGACCTTCATGACCACCTTTAATAAGCTTATTACTCATTATTCTTTCCTACTCATTGTCCTTTTTTACATTGATATCTCTATCTTTCTCACATGGTAGATTAATCCTTTGAATTTTCTCTACAAGGTTACTATCATACAGTCCTTCATTTCATCATGTTGACTATGTTGATCTCATGCCATATAATAATAACAATAATGATATAATAATAATATTATATATATTAATAGTAACATTGTAATGCCCCGCCAAGCAACCCCAAAGGATACAATACATCTAACATTTATGGCACCAATTTTTTTTTTTTAAAGTACTAACATACATCATAATAATCATATATCACATGAAATGAAAACTAAACATGAACTACATATAACAAATCCCTCAGTTTACATGACTGCATTATTTTTCACAACAACATTATTACATCACATGAAAGGTAAGTATACACCAGTAACCATAAGATGACATGGACATGGATAATACATTAATCAAAGTTTACAATATTACAATGCCGCTTCCCAACATGAATGGGGAAGATACAATAAAATGGAATGATACATTTGAAATGAAGGAGTGCAAAGCTGTAATATTGGATTCAACTCTGGTTCAACTTAGGAGTCACTGCAAGGTACAATTTCGCACTTCACGATCGACGACTGGGGACCCAATGGGGTGCATAGCACGTTCCACCCAACCACGTGGACCCGAAGGCCCACCCCCCGTGCTAAGAGATGACAAGAAGGAACCCCAACGATAACCATCATTCAAAACAAGGATACAAGACTCCACAACAAGAACCACAATAACATAAGGCAATCTCAGCACAAGATATAACCAACACAAGATGTGCCCAACATAAGGATTAACCAATAAAGCATCAACATACAAATGCCAACATGTGCTTCCAGAGGCCCAAGAATAACATAGAGGGAAACAAAGCATACATGGTTGTTAAAGGAAGAGTGTCATCGCAATGTTGCATGGGTTACCCTGGCGAATCTTCCTAGGCCCCGGCCCCCAACTTGGGTTACCCTGGTGACCTCTTACGAAACTCGGCCCCACATGCAATCCAATGCGGCATCGATTATCTTTCATAAGGACAAGACAATGATTTTTCCATTCCAGGCCTTCTCAACTCATCTCAAGCCCATACAAGCACTTGAGCCATGAGTGAGGCATTCACTTATATCTTGTTAATGTGTGATTCTATCCAAAACCCCTAATTCAATATTAACGTTTTCACTTGATTAATAAACTTCCAATGAGTTACCCTGGGACCTCTTCTGGGTCCCAGCCCCCATTGAAAGCCACTCCCCTTATGAACAACAAAAACTGAAAAGACACTATCAGGGTAAGCCCCCATGCACAACATATAAAGCCTCATGATAAATTGCATTAAGCAAGGAAAACACCATCCTACACAAAATCTTCATAACGAAACTATTTTCAAGTGCAAGGCTAAACCCAATCATCAAATAGATCATACGAGCAATAGTTCACAAAGAACCAAAAGTGAAGGTCAATAATAAAGCAACACCTTTCTTTCCATTTCTCTGGAAGACTGATAAATCACTAAAACAAGGGTTTCCCAACAAGGTGGCAACAAAACTTGATCTCAAAATCAACATCAAACTCAAAATCAAAGCAATATTACTTTCACAACTCAAGTTAAGTAATTCACCTCAATATCAATTCAAAACAACCTCAATTCCAAAAACCACCCACATAATTCACCAAAGGGAACCCATCCAACATGCAACCAAAGTAAACACTATTAAACCCAACTCATAGTAACCAAGCATTCGGAAATGATTCCATAAATAACATCAATACTACCACACAACCAACCACATAAGAGAATGACTTCACTTTATAAACCATATTCACAATAACACATAATTCACTATGATATCTACTACTCCAATTTACAATTCAACTATTAGAGAAAATGAGGATAACAACACTTAAAAATACCATCAACAACTTTCAAATATTTATAATTATCTTAATATCAACACATTCATCACTAACAAGGAAATAACAAAGGTTCATAATAAAATTGCAACAACAATGTCATTATTCCAAATGATCAATTCACAAAACTATTCACAAGGTACTATAAAATATTGACAAATTCTTAATCGACCCATCTTATCTATTTTTACAAAACTACATTACTAACAACACGACAAGATTCACCTATATTTTGTTTCATCATTTACTAACTAGATAACACTAATTTCTTTTGTAAGCCAAGAAGAAAACCACCTATATCCTCATTTCCAAATTTTAACAATAAACAAACATATAGAGATTATCTAGCCATTGAGTATTTGATTATCTAGACTTACTTGGACTCAGCAACTAACGGGATTTTCTAATAGGAGCCTAAGCCTGGATCACATATTAGTACAGTTATAAGTCTTAACTTATAAAAACGATGAGCATTTATTTGTTCGAAGATCTTTAATTATTATAGGCATCTAATTATATTTTAATATAAGAGGATAGAAGTTTAAGAACTGTGTTAGGATGAAAGAAACTCTATCTAGTTTCTAATATGAAGAAGCATGGAAAATTTTCCACTCTGCAACTATCTTTTGATATACAAATATTTAATATATAATAATTAGAAACAACCATGCATGTTCATCCCAATCCGAAAACAATCCAGTATCAATTTCAAAGTTATGAAACATCACTAAAAGAAAAAAAGTATGAGAATAGATTTGTGCTCATTTCTGATGGTTTACGGATTATGGTTATAGACTAATTTTCCATCCTCAGATCAACTGTTTTCTAATAGAATTAGAGTGATTTTGTCTTAACCTAAAGTAGATTCACATAAGTTAATCAATATAGTAGGTGAAACAAAGAGTTGGATGCTTTGATAAAGAACATCCTCCAAGAATATTTGTATAATACAAAGCTCCAACATAGGGCGTGACATAACTACTAGGAGAGGGAACCTTGGGCCAGCATATCGACAACATTTAAAAGTGTACTCCAAAGAGGTCTAAGTGATAGTAATGAGTTGAATATTTAGTATGTCTGTATATATAAAGTATCAAATCTAAAAATGAAACTATGGAGATAAATTCGAATGTAATCAAGGATGAATGTAAACAACAGGGAATTCGACATGGAAAACACATCTTATCTCTTATCATTCTTGCATTATTGTCAAGTCCCAAATGTTATCCCCAATACTGAAGGGAAGGAGAAAGGTGAGGTGCAAATACATGACTTAAGGGTAGGTGAAATAGTGTACAACTTTTCTTTTTGAAACTATACGCATTTCTGTTTGGCAGCGAGTTTCCAGAGATGCGCTCAAGTTGAAGTTTGGAAATTAACTTCACCACGATCAATGGAAAGCTCTCTATTATATTAGTACATTGACAATATTTATTTTCAAGTGATGCATCTACGATAGATTATCAGTAAAATCAAGCAGGTTATATATATATATATAAACTTCCTATTTTGTTCAAGTGTTGCAACTGTGACAGGTTGCCAGTGGTTTCAGGGAGGCTATTTAATTCTGTACACTGCCTCAACTCTAAATGTTGTAACTGTGACAGGTTGCCAAGTATATTAGAAGGTGAATATTAGAATTTGGATATACTGCCATGCACATGCATTTATTATAGTTATTATTATTTTTTTAAATGCTGAAACTGTAAAGCAAAGACCTCGGTTTACAGAGAGCGAATAGCCAAAAGAAACAAGGCTCTATGAGGAGGACGCCAGCAGGAGGGGGCGCCTTTGACAGGGGATTTCAAAGAGGATTCTATCAACAAGTAATTTTCACGCAAATGCGATAACATCCAATCTACCGTGTGATGGAAGAAGAAGAAAGAGAAGAAATGAATTACTAACACATTGTTTGCCACGATTACTACATTTAATAACTATGCGTTCACAACACATCCAATCAAGGAGGGACCAGTGATATCGAGGAATGAAAACAACCACGAAGGTGAAATAAAACTACAGCAGGACTATCGCAATCTAGCTATACATTAAGTTCACCCATCACCGGCTAAGAGTACAAGGTATGAATCAGGGTGTACGTAGCCAATACAAAAATAAATTTCAGAATATTTATATAGAGGGCATGATACCCATCCGAGTATACGGCTGAGAGGAGTAATACAGAGGTAGGTCTCATATACCCAATAAAGGCAATGAAAAGAGTAAATGACAGGAAATATAAACCTTGCATGGAGAACTCGAATGACTTGGTTAAAAAAAAAGCTTCGAAAGCTCTCAGCAATTGAATTCGATGGAAAGGCAAGATGAATCGATACCATGACTTACGGTAACGGAAGCACCCTGACAAATCCAGTTCTCAAAGGAAAATTACATTGTTTAAACTTTAAAGATTGGGTATCTCAAGGAATGCAAAGTCACACACAAAAAAGATTTGTTGCAATCAAGATTAGTTATCAAATTTTACCGAAACCTAAGCATCCAAGGATTTAGAAAAGTAAAAACCTGGATTCAGTTGATTAAAACGGTTGTGAATCGGACGCAAACCGGATTTCCAACTATGGCTTCAAATTCACCAAGAGCCTCAACAGTTCTGCCTGCAATACGATTGATATTGCCTTGTTCTTCTCATTCTTTCCTCCCCTATGGAGTGTTTTTTTTTTTTCAACATAAATTTGATGCTTCTAGTTGAGTTAGTGCGACTGAGCACCACTATTTGTCCCCTCCATTTCTAGTTGCTCTTAGCTATATTGTATAGAGCAACCATTTTTTTTGTCGCTCTAAAGCATGCAAAAACCCCAAACTATGAGTTAATCACGTATTCCAAAAGAAAGTGTCAACTTTTCGGTTACAGAGGATCCTTTTTTTTTTGCATGCATTATAAAAATCCACAACTCACTTCCTACATGCAAGGAAGTTCGTTCCACCCTTTTCTAATAATAGATTTATCTCCTTTATGGAGAATGGTCGGTTACATTTCTCCATGGTTCGTGCTCTCTTCTTCATTATGATTTCTTAAGTGAGTGTAACCGCCAAGTACTTCATTACCCACTTCATTATTCATATCTTTAAAAAAAATTGTCTTCAAATTAAAATTATGTTTTGAATAATTTGTTTATTCTTATATTATTATAACCTCTAATAATAAACAAGTATTTATTATAATATTCAAGTTTAATTTATTTAAATTATTTAGTACCTGTTTTTAATTAATTAACCAATTAAACAAAACCATTCAACTACTACAACCAACAATGAACTCACAAACAATCCCTTATTTAAATGCCCCTTAAATTTAAACACTCCAAAGTACAATTAATCAAACATTATACCAATCAATACTCAACTTTGCAGCGAGACAAAAAGTAATACAAGACAACACAAATGGAGGGACACTACAAACATAATAATAAAAATATAATACTAATATTAAAATAATATAAAAAATATATTTTAGTAATTAAAATACTATAATTATAGATTTAATAATAATAAAATAATAAGAATAATTTAATATAAAAAGTACTAAATTACATACATGAATAATATAATTATATTAAAATAATAATATTAATATAGTATTTCTAATATTGATAATATAATAATATACATAATTTAAATATATTAAGAATAATGATATAATAATAATATTTTACTAAGATTAATAATAAATTATTGTTTATATAGTAACTATTATGTTACAACTATAAACTAGCATATATATATTAAATATAATCTATACTAGCATATCTATCCAATTATATAGTCTATATAGAAAACATTGAGAGATATCAATTGTAGAATCCAAAAATAAATCAATAATATTTATATTTAATAATATGCATCATATTTCATAAAATATGTAATAATAAATATAAATTGAATATATATTTCAATAAATATAATATATATTTGGAAAATAAATATAGACAAACATTAAACTTCTAATATATTTAACATTTTAATCATTTTTAATAATATATTTTAGATTTAAATAATAAATATAGATACATATTAAACTTATAATATATTTAATTAGTAATATCTATAAGAAATGAAATTATATTTATATTTAATAATATATAGTGTATATAAAATACCAAGGAAAAATATTTGAATAAAGAAAATTTAAAAACTTTAGGTAAATTAATTGGGTGAAAGCTAAAAATATTGTATTCCAAGTCATGTTTAAAAATAAAATTGTTGGACTTATGTAAAAATATAGTCAATCTCGTCTATCTATTGTAGAAGTTCAATTTTCAAGCTAGCACTATTGTTTTCAATTGATGAGAATCTAATGTACCATTTCATATACTGGTGATTATTATGTAATATCTTGTGTTATTGGAATATAATTTTATGTGTTTGCATTGCCAAGGCTGTTGTTGCTCAGATGCAAGCATTTTAATAACTATATGTCATAAATAGATCTTCCTTGACATCACCCTAATCTCATTAAAAGATGTAGTTTTTACTTTGTTGTATACAAAATATTAAAAACTGAAACTCAAGCATCAAGTACATAAGATAATGCCTCTAACAATCTAGATGTTTTCTTAATGGATTAATAGATATTTCTAATTAAATGACCCCAAAGATTACCCAAGATAGCAAATACAACAATAAATGATTATCAAAATGACAATAACTATAATCTGTCTGCCATGTATTACAATCATTAACTCTGGAATATGTCATGTTTAAAAAACTCAACTAAGAGTTACTAGGGTAGTAAGATTACGTTTGATTCATACAGAGGAAGAACAGTTCGATCAACCAAAATTTTCATAAATGAGAAACAATTTTCTCTACAACTTTATGTACACTTCTGGGCTCTCCTTGTATCTCAACCACTTTTTCCTTTGGTAAGGCACAAAGAGGAACATCCTTTGTACCATTTGTAAATCATCTGTATCAAATCTCTTTCAATGAAATTGATACACACAAATGCTTTGCTCATATGATTTTAAGCATGACAGAATAACATATATTTTACAAGACTTTTGGAATAACCTCCTAGTTAGACACCTTTCAAAGGAATTAATTTATGGAAAAATTATCAGTATGAACATCTAAACAAACATATTGAACATACTCAAATAGAGCTCCATCACAATGAATATAATCTATCTTGGGTAAGTCTTGTTTCTGGGTAAGTCTTGTTTCTTCGAGTGTCCATATTAGCATATCCAAATCATTGACAACACCCTTAACTGTGGTCCCTAGCATCACAAAAAAAATCCACCTAGGAAATCAAACATATTCAACTTTTGAAGTATGCTTTTTGATAACTAAGAAACCAAAAATTTAAAACACATTGAAACAGTCACAAAAATTTAAACATGACAAAACACAACATTAAGTTGCAGATCAATTTCTTGCAAACCTACCCTCTACAGTTATAAGTGAACACATAGACCTCCTCTTAATATAAAACATAATGTAACTTGTAACCAATATTAACATTGACTATTGCAGGCTTGCCCTTGTTTTAGAGTAGCTTTCATTTGAAATCTGCACAATAATAACAACAATAATGATATATATATACTACAAGGGTGTCTCCGCGACTCAACCCAACAGCTCAACAACCCTTACCTTGGGTACTTGAGGTGAGTTAGGGCAAGACAAGTCCCTTGCGGGTGAGATCCCCCACCCACAAGAAGTCCCACCTCTTAAAGTCGAGAGCGGAGTCAAACCCGAGACCAATGGGGAGCAAACCCACTACCCAAGCCAACTCTACTACTAATATTATATTAATAATAACAAGATAATAAAACTAGCTATTGCACTTTTTGTGTGCAATTGGGTACGCCGAATTTTTGGTTGGAATAGTTATATTGTTTGAAATGGATCAATCTTAGTAAATTTGGAAAATATAATTTGATAATTAATTGCTATATGCGACAAGTGGTCATTGCAAACCTTGAGCTCTTGTTGCATTATTATTTTGAAATGCAACTTTTTTTAATTTGTATTTTTTAAATTTTGGATACAAAATTGTGTATCAACAATCTATCCAATTCTTGCTTTGCCAATCTCCACTTGCTCCTACATCGAAGGTTATAAGCAAAAATCTCAAATGGTTTGGATATTTGTTTAACACTTTTCTTGCCTTTGACATGAACAATCAAGATGGATTCAAATTATTCAATGGTTTGGTTATGGTTGAGGAGCTATGGAGGAATATTTCATAAGGGTTTGTGCCATTACTATATTTTGTGTTCCTAACTCTGATGCGGCCATTGGAGATGACGTAAGTACTATTGGTCTCGATGACATTGTAGAACCACTCTAGAAGATATTAACGGGCAAGTTGGGATATATGATTTCAAACTCACAGAATTGTAACAGCATAACAGTTAATCGCAAGGATATGTGAAGTTAAAACAATATACCATAATAGCTATGGAAATAGAAGTAGAAAAGTATGACAAAAAAAGTAACTGTGCTTGCTATCAAAATGTAGAAAAATAACATGGTGACAAAGACATTACATTATTTATTGGAAATGGTAGGTGTATATTCCAATTTTGGAGTGAATTTAAACTATCAAAGGAAAAAGGTACACATGTCACATTTCTTGACATGGCCTAAGTTTGCATCTGATCTGGATTACCTAGTAACTCATAGATTTTGGACTAATCTTCCCTTAATATATTTATATTTTATCTAAATCTGATCTGATATTGGTTGTATAATTTCTAATCGGATCCTGTACTTATATTGATTGTTGGCTGCTCGCAAACCCTTGCTAGTGTAATAATAAAATTATATTGTTGAGTTTTATGCTGTTCTTAAATATTCAACCATAATTATTAGGAATAATCAGAAGGGGATCTGACAAACACATTTTGGGAACAATAAGCTTTCTCGACAAGGACAAAATTAACCAAGGGAAAACAATTATTTATGGTCCAATCCCAAAAATGGCCAATAAATATTGAAAACCAATGGCATTATATAGATATGCTCAACAAAATTGAACTTCAAATTGAACTTAAAAGCATAGAAAACTTAATCATCAAATTAATGATTCTCAAAGTTATCTCGATGCAAGTGCATCTTTGGGCAAAACAACAATCTTGCATCACCCAAAAACTGGTGAATTAAGAGCACAAAGCATTGGTAGACTTCATAAACGTGGGTAAGAGTGAAGTTCATGGCAGTCACTATTGTTGCAGAAAGCCATTCTTTAGCAACCATACAATGCTACAGAAAATCACTCCAAGTTGCTAGACAAGTTATTCCCAGTTGTTACAAAATTGTTGTGACTTCTGTTGAAAGCCATTCACAATTGTTGCAAAAAGCCCTCTGCCATAGTTACTCAGTTGTTGCATAAAGTCATTTCCAGCAATTACACAACTGCTATGAAAAATCATTCATGACAGATTTTTGGTGGTCTCAATGAGGAACGGATTTAATAGTTTCCTTCAGCCTAGATGTGTGTGACTCTATCTCTTACAAAAGGACACTGTTTCATGCCAATAGCACAGTGATGTGATGATAGCTCAGTCTCCCTGTTGACCAACAAGTCTCATACTTGGAGAGCTAATGCCTAGTCAGGACAATGGAGATGTGAAAAGTCCAAGAAGAAGAGGCACATTTTCAGACAGAGGGAGCATCATAAAGATGTTGTGGAAACGTAAATGATGACACAGAAAAAACAAAACAGAAAAAGGAAAACTGAAAAAGGAAAACCGACAATTTGACTGTTCATCATTGCTTGAATGTGTCATTCCTTCTCTGGCACTTCTCTTTCATCTCTTCCCAATCGCTACCCTCCTTTGGCCTAGTTCAAAAAGATACAAGTTTCGTGTTTGGTTAGTCTCCGCCTGGTTTTCAACTGAAAACCTCTCCTCCAACTTCAAAGGCAATCAAGCAATCCAAAACACAACCCACCGAGCTCTTCCATGGCAACCGTCAAGATTCCACAGATTCGAGCAACATAGATGTCGTAACTGGTATAACGCTTGTTGGCTTCTTTAGCCTTCGCTTCCAGACATGTGAAGCGTCCAAATAATGTAAAAGGACAGTTGTTGCGAATAACAATGACAACAAATATTCACACCGCCTCATATACATTAAAAAATGACATTCGCAGTTTTGATGTTGTCTGTTGAAAAGTCTTGCATATAAATACGTGTGACGTTGCAATGCATTACATCGTCTTGCATGTCTATGCCGAACAATTGTATGGATGTATTAGAGTTTGTGTAGGCATGTTGATTGAAATATAAAATTATTTATTTAACCTAAAAAATAGCAACACATGACATAAATAAAATGCAAATGTAAATGTTTTTATTTAATAAATTTAATAAAATAAGTACAATTATTAGAGATTGAGAGGATGGGCAGGATCGATCGATCGACGCGACCGAAATCGTCAGTCAGATCGACAAAGATCGTCAGATCTTTTGCAGATCCATAAAGTCGAAATCAAATCCGTTTTTTTTTGCGACGCGTCAGAATCAGCGTCAGGCGTCAGGCGCTCCGATCAGACGCCGAAACGCATCCGATCAAAGAACAGATCAGGACAATCTTCTGACTCAATCCAGCGAATCCGATCGATCGATCAGAAATCAGATCAAAAGATCCAGATCTTTTTATCGAAATCAGATCGAGAGATCAGTCGATCAATCCAGGAATCGAAAGGATCGGATCAGACAAGACAAGGCGATCAAAATCGAGGGCGATCAGGCGGAGTCTTGTAATTAGTTAATCTTGACCCAATGATACATATAAGGGTCAAGTGTACATATGGGTAAGGTTCTTGATTGTTACAATCTTGTTAGAATTTAATTGGTATAACCTATTAAGGACACCTTTCAAAATACCCTCTTGGGTCTAGCTGAGCCCAAAGTGTAGGAGATACTACCCACTCTTCTCAACTGGCCTTTAATCCTCCTCAATTTGTTGATGAACCCTCATTTTACCTTCTTCATAAATTGGTAGCCTTGAAAGTAAGAAGTTCTAGGATTTTGGACCTAACAACCTCCCTCCTCATCTCTATTGTAATGTGTATGTTTATCAAAATTATAAGAATATACACGTGCACACACATACACACTTACATAATTGACATTAAAAATAATATGATATTTTGAATAGAATTATCTCAAGGATAGTGAGGCATTAATATAATGGTTGATTAATTATGAATGCATATATTTGTTTGTTTGAATTTTTGAAAGTAAAAAAAACTTTCATACAACCTTTTTATTTATTTTTCATTTTCATCAAATTAAATACCTTCAAAAAATGTCTTGGAATTATTTCTATGACTAAAAAAATGTCATATTTATATTCGAAAATTAATTCAATATTGAATATAAATCTTAATCAGTAACAATATATACCATAATCCTTATGCCAGTAAAGATAAGGACACACTAGAACTTGTTATGCCAATAAGTTATGATTCAAACTAGTGACCAATAAAGATAAGGACACTATAAAACTTGCTATGCCAATAAGTTATGATTCAAACTTGTGATCTACATTTTATTAATGAATGTATCAACCGACTTTGCTGCATGAACAATTCTCACATTTATTTTTAAAAATGATATTTTAACATTTGTTTTGACACTCAATATATGAAAAAATATATACATAATAAACATACATATATATTTGATGACCATAAATACTTTCGATATAAAAATAAATTATACCGTAGAAATGACCTCTATTAAAATAATACTTAAATAATTATATTCTCATACAAATATTCCTTTCACATATACATTTGAAAATTACTTGTACAAGTATTATATAAAATATAATAATTATTAAATTAAAGAATATAATATATAAAATAAGTAGTATAATTATATTATATAAAACATACATTATATATTATACGTAGGGTAAAGGATGCCATAATGTTAACACCTAAATGTGCTAATTATTAGGATCTTGGCCGTAATTTTCATTTTAATAAACATACTCTAAAACCCTCATCGAAACCTAGCTCGCCAAATTGGAGAACTGAGAAGAGTTTGGAGGGGCAGAAATCAATGCCAAAAAATTGGCAAAAAATGATGAACAACTGAGATAGCAGCGAGGAAAGCTTTAAAGCTAAAAAATACAACGAAAAATGATGAAAGGCTGAGATAGCGACGGGAACAAAAAAAAAATGATGAACAGCTGAGATTCGTTTGATGGTCATCTAAGGGAGACTGCACCGTTAGATTGCAGATTTTAGCTTTGTCTCTCTAAGATTGGATACGCTTGCTATTACTAAGTATTATTCTCTATTATGAATCCTTGTTTAATTTTGTTGAAGTGCCGCTTGAAATCCATCGTGGATTATTTAATGGTTAACCACTCAACATGAATGAGGCCACATTTTTTACTATATACGACTCCTTCCAGTGCATTCGCTTTCCATTTATTGTACGCCAATATAAGTAAATTTTGACAGCAACGAAAACAAATGACCCAGATTAATTTGATCGTCTCCCATCTCTTTTTGACGTAATTGAGCCGTCAATTTGATAATTAAGCAGGGAAACCTAGGCTTCCAGTCTTTTCAGCTATGGCAGCGTACACTTTACCCAGCATGACCCCTGCTTCTACCCAAGCTGTAGATGCCCTCGTAGCTGTGTCCTCCGTTGCGCACCCGAATCTCCCACCCGTATTGAATGGAGCACCCCACCGCCTTTTGCACTTGAATTCTGCTTTGCGGAATTCTTACCAAATGCGGCCTGCGAACAGAAGGCTCTGTGAATCGCAGGTTCTGGAGTGAATATCGGAAAAGAGAATCACATTGTAGAGCATTGGATTGAGTGGCGATGTTCATTGCTCCACCCGATCTTAGACATGATAACAAATAGTTCCTCGAAGCGTAAACGATTGCTGAGGACTTCAACAGCAACAAAACAATGCAGATTAAGCGCTGCATGATGGGAAATTGTGTTTCACCCCCTTTTTCTGTTGCTTGTATTTATAATTTTTTCCGCCATTTATGATAAGCTTAAACCATGTTATGCAGATTTATCTTATTGACTTGCGAATCGACAAACGAGTCTAATACGTATCATGTTACAGGAGGCGCTAGCCGTATCCATGATTACCTCGCAACCTGGAAGTTAGGTCACCGATCATGAGCAGGCGGCAGCGGAAAGGCGCCGCTTCTCGAAAGAAATCCACAGAGAAACCATGACGCCCAATTCGCTCGAAGTATTCAACACATGCCGGATGATCAGTGGGTGGATGTGGGAGATGACTGCACTATTACTGCGAAAGATAATTATTACCGGCGACTGGCGAGAAAGTAAAGCGGACTGGCTCAACGGCTGCGATCATTACAATAGTCTCCAAGATGATCTCAACCGTAGGGCGTAAAAAACAGTTTCGCTCACTTCATAGTAGGATACGCCGAATTATTACTGGCGACTGGCGAGAAAGTAAAGCGGACTGGCTCAACGGCTGCGATCATTACAATAGTCTCCAGGATGATCTCAACCGTAGGGCGTAAAAAACAGTTTCGCTCACTTCATAGTAGGATACGCCTTCGGCGTAAAATATAATACTAATATTAAAATAATATAAATAAAAAAAATAGTAATTAAAATACTATAATTATAGATTTAATAATAATAAAATAATAAGAATAATTTAATATAAAAAATATTAAATTATATATATGAATAATATAATTATTTTAAAATAATAATATTAATACAATATTTCTAATATTGATAATATAATAATATACATAATTTAAATATATTAAGAATAATAATATAATAATAATATTTTACTAATATTAATAATAAATTATTGTTTATATAGTAACTGGTATGTTGTAACTATAAACTAACATACATATTTTAAATATAATTTATATAAAATATACTAGATATATTATCGTGTGTGTATATATATATATATATATATATATATATATAAATTAAAATATTAGCATTAAAAAAATATACGCCTCTTAAGATAAATAAATAGACACAGCCGTAGTCGTGGTGGAAGAATTAGGGCCTTCCACTTGAAATGAATTATGCTGGTTGTAGTAGGTACTATATTCAATTGAGTCATCATTTCAAGCCCACTTTCTTGGATGTGCGCATGGTAGATATTTTCAAGATAAGATTGAAAATAAGCAAATGAAAAATATATACGTTTGTTTGGTGAAGCTACGGACAAATAGCAACCGAAACCTCAAATTTTCAGTGGAAATTTGACGTTAGACCCGCCCATCAGATTTCGTCAACCAAAACATGTCGGAGGCCTCCGGGACTCTTCCTCACACCAACCATATTCTATATTTGCCTCGACTTTGACTGCTGACGCCGCCTACATTTTCTCCCTTCCACTCCCGATTCCCATAAATAGCACGCCACAACAATCAATGTATTCACTGCAAAACTCTGAATCTTTCACGGGAGATTGCAGTCTAGCAAAGAGTCATTCCCAAACATTTCTTCATCGACCTTGCTTTTTGCAGTTTGAGTTAGAGCGCGGGAAGCGAGATGTCTGAGGGCAATGGTACCGGTGTGAGCGCGAGGGAGATATGCCGCCCGCCGACTCTGCCTCTGCCGGTGGGCGGGGTGAATCCCATCCACGTGGAAGGGGTGGGACACGTAAGCAATCCGCCTCACTGGAAGAGGGCAGCGCAGGCCATGGAATGCAGCCACGTGGATGAAGTGCGAAGGATGATTCGACAATTTTACCAAGCGCCCAAGGTGGTGCTACGAGGCACCACCCTAACCGTGGGTCAGGTGACGGCCGTGACTCGGAGAGGGGAAGTGAAGGTGGAGTTGGACGAGGCCAGCGCGAAAGCAAGAGTGGAGGAGAGTGCGAGATGGGTGGCGAATAACATAGCGAAAGGAACGGACACATACGGGGTGACAACAGGGTTCGGAGCCACCTCTCACCGCCGGACGAACAAGGCGGTGGATCTGCAGCGCGAGCTCATCCGATTTTTGAATGCGGGCGTGTTGGGGAAGGAGGAGGGGCTGCAGCTGCCGTGCGAGTACACCAAGGCTGCCATGCTCGTCCGAGCTAACACCTTAATGCAGGGCTACTCCGGCATCCGCTGGGAAGTACTGGAGGGCCTGCGGAAGCTCGTGGACTGTAACATTACTCCCAAAGTGCCTCTCAGAGGAACAATCACGGCCTCCGGAGATCTCGTGCCTCTCTCCTACATTGCCGGGTTGCTGACGGGGCGCCCGAATTCCAGAGCAGTGACGAGTGAGGGCGAGGAAGTGGACGCCTTGGAAGCGCTCAAGAGAGCGGGCATTACTGGAGGACCCTTCGAGTTGCAGCCCAAGGAGGGCCTGGCACTCGTCAACGGCACTGCGGTCGGCTCGGCAGTGGCGGCCTCCGTCTGCTTCGACGCCAACGTGCTGGCCGTCCTGGCGGAGATTCTGTCAGCCCTCTTCTGCGAGGTTATGCAAGGCAAGCCCGAGTTCACAGACCCTCTGACACATGAGTTGAAGCACCACCCGGGTCAAATTGAGGCAGCGGCGGTGATGGAATATCTTCTGGACGGCAGCGACTACGTCAAGGAGGCGAGGCGGGTGCAGGAGACGGATCCGCTCAGCAAGCCCAAGCAAGACCGTTACGCTCTGCGGACGTCCCCGCAGTGGCTGGGCCCGCAGATCGAAGTCATTCGCATGGCCACACACTCCATCGAGCGGGAGATCAACTCCGTCAACGACAACCCCTTGATCGACGTGGCGCGTGACATGGCCCTCCACGGCGGCAACTTCCAGGGCACGCCTATTGGAGTGTCCATGGACAACACCAGAATTGCCTTGGCGGCCGTCGGGAAGCTCATGTTTGCGCAGTTCTCGGAGTTGGTGTGCGACTACTACAACAATGGCCTGCCTTCCAATCTGAGCGGAGGGCCCAATCCAAGCCTGGACTACGGCTTCAAGGGTGCCGAGATCGCCATGGCCTCGTACACTTCAGAGCTGCAGTATCTGGCCTCTCCCGTCACCACTCACGTGCAGAGCGCCGAGCAACACAACCAGGATGTGAACTCCCTGGGCCTCATTTCCGCCAGGAAGACGGCAGAGGCCATCCAAATACTGAAGCTCATGTCTGCCACTTATTTGGTGGCGCTCTGCCAGGCCGTTGACCTCCGCCACTTGGAGGAGAACATGCGAGCCGTCGTGAAGCACGTGGTGTTAGAGACGGCCAGGAAAACCCTCACCACCGGGGAAGATGGAGCCCTGCTTCCCACGCGCTTCTGCGAGAAGGAGCTCTTGCAGGTGGTCGACCATCAGCCGCCCTTCTCTTACATCGATGATCCCTCCAACCCTTCCTACGCACTCATGCTTCAGCTACGGGAAGTTCTCGTCGACAGCGCCCTCCAGTGCCCGGTCGAGGAGGACGACCGCCAGCTCGGAACGCCACTGCTCTTCCGCAGGATTCCCATCTTCCAAAAGGAGTTGAAAGCTCGGCTAGACAAAGAGGTCCCCGCAGCCCGGGACAGATTCGACGCAGGAGACTTTCCAATCCCCAACAGAATAAAGAAATGCAGAACTTACCCCATCTATAAATTCGTCAGATCCCAACTGGGAACGGAGCTGCTGAGCGGGGCCAAGACGAGGAGCCCCGGAGAAGACATCGAGAAGGTGTACCGCGGAATTTGCGAGCCGGAGAATCTGTTCGGCGAGGTAGTGGTGAAATGCTTGGACATGTGGCGCGGCTCTGCAGGGCCATTCACTCCCCGCCCACAGCATCCTCCCCTCTCTCCTGCGCCCTTCAATGCATCGTATTGGTCCTGGTTTGACACCGCCAAATCGCCCTCCGCCACAAGCGGCAGAGGATTCTGGAACACGGCCAACGCCACCCTCTGAGTTCCTCTTTCCTCTCAGCCCTTACACTTACTGTGTGTACCATAGTAAACCCAGTTTTTATCCTCTGACGGATGCATCATTCCGCGAACCGTTCCAATTCTTCCCTCTTCCACAATAAATTATTCAATGTAACAATACAGTTATATTTTTTTTCGTTTCTTTAATAAATGCAAGTTTACAATATCCATTTGGATAAATGCTAGTTTACGGCGGTCTTAAAACTTGAAACCTCTCTCAAACTTGCTCGCTGCAGTTTGTCAGCGCCAGGGTCAGGGATGTCTGAATTCGAAAAGTGACCACAAAAAATTACATTGCCGCGGAGATAGGCAAACAGTTGTAACTGTACAGCGTGGACACACACCTGCCCACACCCCACACCAAAAGCCCGTGCACATACAAACTATACATTATTATAAGCGACCGCCCACCATTGTCCTAATTAAATCGATCTATCCTTTCACAGGCCGTTATTGCTGCAATGCCATTTTCAATTTTCAATTTCTTTTTTTGAGTCTTGAAACAGAGAAGACAAAGAAATTCTATGAGCATTCAGACATTCAGTTTTTTAGTTTCTTACAGTTTGGCTTCACATTCTTATATTTTCAGGATTTGGGATTCTTCTTTCCAGTTTATAGTAGGTGGAGCGAGTTGTGGTTAGACTCGAAAGGGATTAGAAATAAATATAATACATAAAAAAAATTTAAAAAAAAATCAATTCTAAAAATATAAGTATGATTTTTAAATTAGTCTTTTTGGGCTGAAGGTGAGTTGGGGGTTAGACAACCAAAAGTCACAAAAAGAAAAAGAACTAGAGTTATGGATTCTGGTAACCAGATCCTCAAATTTTTTCATCCATCCATATTTATTATTTAGCAAAAGAACTTTATTTAGATTCTAATTTTATGGTTCAGTAGTCTTTGAGAAGGAACAAATAACCACTGCACCAATCCTAGCAAATTTCTACAGTAAATGCCTAGAAACCAAGTGAAGAATTTATTCCTCATTCATAATTAAAGAACCTAAGGAAATGGAGACAAATAAGAACTCCTACCCCTATTAATTGGAAATACTTAGAGTTGTGTCTTGTGGGAGTCTCTTTGATGCATAAAAAATGATATTTTATAAATTGCTACAGGCAATCTAGGTATAGTTGGCTTGATGGTAGTGCCTTAGTGATTGAGTATGATAGCATACAAAGATCTATAGCTTTCACATTGGCAACAACTTGGCTTAAGGCATGGTTATTTTGTGAAGGTTCAAAGTCTTGCTAAGAAGGAATGGATGAAGTTGATTCTAAAATCATCATCTAGAGAGTTAAGAAGGTGTTTTGAAAGGCATGGTAATTAAACAATATCATCCAAGACATTTCCAACATCCACCTATGCTTTGAGAGAAAAAATATTTGTCATATTAGAAGAAATCAAAACAAAGAGGAAGACTTTACCATCAAACTAGGAATCAATCCCTATTTTGAGGATATATGTTCTATAAAAATTCTTGGTCCCCCTTTCCTAACAATTTAACTAAAGCAGTCGCCTTGATATGCATGACAAGTCTTAGCATGTAAGGATATTACCAACATATTAATATAAACTTTTTTTGATTCCAAATTTAAACCACTCAAACCTGTCCATCAAGGCATTCCATTCAATAATGAGAAAGGAGGCAAGCGTTAATGCTTATGAAGCCTAAAGGCCTTTATTCTATAGGACTTTAGTCAAAATCCTCTGCGACAATTTTCTTCTTTTCATATGAGTTTGAAGGCATAGAGTTTGAATTTATTGTGAAGCTTGAGGAGATAAAATCCATCCACTTACCATTGCCATGGGTCTTTGGTCAGGTTATGTTGCTTACCACAAGGGGAGTGGAGGAGTAAATTGGGAGTAGTAGTTCATAAAATCACACCAAGTAACATCTATCTATTCTTTGTTTTTATGGTTTGTTTGTTTGCTAACCTAGCGCACTGACTCCTCCCATTTTCTACACTTGTAAAAAGAGGTAACTTAAGTTACCCGATCATCAAGCCCCACAAAACAAGTGTTACCTCACACTCATTCCCATTTTGTCTATTTCTTTACATGCTTGTGCAGTGTTGACAGGTGTCTAAATTTGTAGCTGATGATTATAAATATGTATCTAAGACTTGAACATGATTCAAAACCTCTATGAGAAGATCCATTGGTCCAACCCATTCTGAGGGATCAAAACTATCGGGAAGTGGAACACTATTTGTTGTAATTGAGAAGTGCTTCTGCTGGCACTTACTCTATATCCATCTCGTGGGTGCATCTCAACGAAGCATGCATCAGATCAAGAAAAGCTTCCAATTTGTTAGCTGGTAGTGTCTTGGTTTGGTCATATCCGTAGTTGATCGAATGTGACAAGCGATAAAGGGAGGGGTGTCTTTGTTCATTGTTTGATCTCGTGGCTCGTGTTTTTTCACAATTCTTACATAATAGAGCATTCATTTAGAATATAGAGATAACCCAATGATAATCTAATTTAGTCATTCTAAAAAATATAAGAAACTTCATAATACTTATGTATAACTTAACTAGATCAAATTTCTAATTAATTCCAAATATTGATAACAAAAAATCACCATTTAAATAATATATAAAAAAATACTTATGTATAACTTTATTTCTATCCTTAAACCTCATAAATTACTCAATCTCTTTAAACATTATTACTTTCACCCTTTCCATACCAAGGACAAACGGGGTTGTGGTCACCTCTTTTCGTTAACTTTGAATGCACTTTTAATGTTAAAAAATCACAACAAAAGAGTATGGTTTTGTGTAAAGAGCCAACATCTTATCTTGTCATCATGGAATGCAAGAATATGATCTAAGGCGGGTTTAAAGGACAAGAGACTCTCGCAACACTCAAAAGAAGCTGTTATTTTGAATCCTAACAACATGAATATAAGATATAAGACAACCCAAATAAGTTGCGGAAGAGATAACTATTGGTTTTATGCAGCTGACGGAACTGCAGATGACTAAGTTTATTTCATGTATTTACATTAATTTGGATAGAGGAGATATAAATCTGAAAAAAAAGTGGATGCAATACCTTTTAATAAAGGGTGGCTCTTCCAACTAATAGAACTTGATACCACACATTTTGCACAATTTTGTCACTTCGCAATGGTTTTCTGACTTCAAAATATCAAGAAATATTGGTTTTCTTTTACTTGTGTATAATGCCTTGCGGGGACGTGGGAGGGAGGAGAGGAGGAATCCTGGAAATATTCTAGTTAGGACATGAAGAGATTGTTGTATATTCTTTCCTTGAGTCAAAGTTTCAGCTTAAGTTTTACTGCAATTTCACTATGTTCTCTAATGTGTCTTATATTTCAAGAGAAAATAGCAGAAGGTTAACCATTAACTAGTTATATTTCAATTGCTATATTAGGCTTAAAGAACGTGCAACTCTACGACGGATACAAGACAAAGGGATAGAAAATTGTATATTTAAATCAAGCAATAAAATTTCCAGCAGTTTAGGCACACCGGCATGTTTAGGCTAATTTATTATGACTAGTTTGTCTCAATAGTCGCAGTCATTTCATATTGTTTTAGGTCAACAAAGAAATCCTTCATAAAGAGACATGAAATCCAAATATCTTGAGAAGCAAGGAGAAAAATAAGCGTTGGAAATAGGTGGTTTGGAGGTGCAGATTATGTTCATGTCGGTTTTAGGGAAATTCACCGTCAACAAATTCACCTCTAATAATTTATTGTCAACAATTCATTGTCATGACAAATTCATCTCGTGGAAAATTCACCGCATACAATTCACCAGCAATTTCCTAAGATCCAAAGAATGTGTTTTCTACGAATATTCTTGGAAAGCTAAATTTTAAATACCAATTCTTTCCCTATTAATGTAGGCATGTGTATCATGATTTTCTTCTTTAATTTTTCCTTTGGTGAGAATTGAATTAATGCATTAATGTCGTTTAATTATTACGTTAATTAATAGTTTAATTTGGAATTAATGTTGTTTAACTATGCTAGCATATGGAGATAAAATCATATTAACACTTAATTTGCATAGAGTGGAATGTGAGACTTTAGATATCCTCACCCAAATTCACATAGGGAACAAAATTTCTATGAGCATTTTTGAATTCTGGCATAAAGGTAATTGGGTAAGCTATTTTTTTATTTTTTTGGGTTTTTTTTTTTTTTCATTCAAGTAAATTATATTGAAGAAGTAAAAACAAAATCAATTCTTCTTAAAAGATGAATAATTTATAACTTAAATTAAAAAAATTATTTAATATTTGATTTACTTTAATTAATACTTTAACTTGGGAAATAATTAATTACCAAGATTTTCAATGGATATGTAATTAAAAATTTAAAGAATAAAACTATTGCAATTAATATATTTAAAAAAGAATGCAACACGATGGGAAAGGCTCGATATCGAGTGCTATCTACTTAATTCCAATGTTTGAAGTGCAAGGATTTAAGTATAATATTTAAATTACAAATTCAATAGTATAATAATTGCATTTAAAACATATAGTGATTAAACATTAAATTCATTCCATTGCACAATAAGTACAAATAAAATAAGCTTTAAAAAAAATATTCCAAATAATTTATATGCAATTTAATAAATACTTATCTTTTATTAGAATGTGTAGATAATCACAATGATTACTGGGAGTGGATTATGGATTTAGCCTCTTTCGTTTATGAGCAATCTAGGAGGAACATGTTCTTATCCAGAACCAAACCAAATGCTTCCCAAGCATCTACACAACATGCTCCAGAGTAAAATTACTCAACATGCACAATAGCCCTGGCTAAGACAATCTCGATTACAATTTGTATCTCAAGGTGGACACACTTTGTGTGCCCCCTTCTCCACTACCCATAGCCTACTAATCCAAAATATCACTTCAACAATCTTTCTAGCAATTTCTTCTCTTTTCTCCAACTTACCCCAAAAATTAGCTTATTCATGGTTTATAAATAATTCAAAGGGTGGTTCCAACTGTTACATCCCTTTAAAATAAAATTACATTAATTTTAATAATCATCCTATAAAATAATCATTCTATTAGTTTATTTTCTAGTTTGAAAATATATTTGTACTCTACATTTCTTATACGAGGAAAAAGACCTGGATAACAATGAGAACTTGAGTATTTTTTTTTCCATAAATGTAATTCTCATAGAAATTAAATCAAGATTACAACCAGAAAAACCTTCAATAATTTTTTTTAATTTTTCAAGGTCCTTAGACCCTTTTCTCCAATGTGACCAAGTCTTCGGTGTCATAACATAGTCTTCTCTGTAAGTAGCTTTGATTCAAAAGAAAGAGCACGCTTGGGGTACCTAAAAACCATGACCATTCACTAAAGATGAAACCTTCACCTCTTCTAATGAAGTAGCCACAAACTTGATTTTAACAAAAGTACTATTGCACTCAATAGTGCATGCATCAAGCTTATACAACATTTCATATTTGACACCTTTAGTAATCACCATAACACTTCTAACTATCTTGCATCCTACATCAGAAAAGACTACCTACACATCCACATCTATTAGTTTTCTCATAGAGAAAAAAAATCATGTTAATCTAGGGGTTTGCAACAAACCATTAATCCTTTATATCCTACCAGCAAGAAACTTGATCCTAAATTTAACACGACCAACAATATTTAAGTAAGAATCATCACCCATATACACCTTACCTCCATCAAATTCTTCATATTGAAAAAACCAATATCTATTAGAGGTCATATGGAAAGATGCACCTGAGTTAGTTAACCATGTACCATTACTAGCATGATTTTCTAAAGCTACAATGAATGCATCACCATCTTCCTCCTCAAACTGAAATTCATAATCAAATTTCTTCTTTTTCTTCTACTTTTATTCTTTGCACTCCTTATGGAAGTGTCCTGACTTACTGTAGTTCCAATAAATAACTTTGGAATTTCCAAGAGATTTGGGTCTCCCTTTGGACTTGGATTTATCATATTTATCATTCTTCTTTCCTTTTTTCTTAGGTCCTCCATGAACATTTAGGGCTTCCTTGGCATTGATGGATACCTTCCTCTTCATCTCTTCAAAATCAAAGAACCCACCACATATTTATTCTCCAAGATAACAAAATTACTCCCAATAGCCATGACAAGAGAATCCTATGAATCAGACAAAGAACAAAGAAAAATTTGATATTTCTCCTCCTCATCCATTTAGACACCAATTGATGCCAATTGAGCCACCAAAATATTGAATTCTTCCAGGTGGTCTATAACTCATTCACCCTCTTCCATTCTCAAGGAATACAATTTCTTCCTCAATAAAATATTATTCTCTAAATCTTTCACTTGATACATCTTACCAAGTTTTTTCCATAGTTTTTGTGTAGAGGTCTCTTCATAGACATTGATTAAAATATTATTTCAGGCACAATTTTATTAAACCCTTGGTTTTATGGTCCATAACATCATATTGAGCAACTAAAGTAGGATCTATGGGCCTTCAAAATTTCTCAACAACATCTAATAGATCTCAATCTATCAACAAATTCTTCAGCTTCAACATCCTTCTCTCAAAACTATTTCAAAAAAAATCTCCACCTCTATTCTCCTTGATGAAATTGTCATCTAAAAATTCCTAAAACAAGATCACAAAATATCTTTTGCATAAGCTCTCACTCAAATCTCAATTAGTTCAAAAATAACCTAACAACCCACAATTGAAACCAAAGGTGATTAGACTCTGGTACCACTTGTAAGGAAGTTAAGCTAGTGGAACAACTTCCTACACTAACCTTAAGATGAGGGTAATGTAAAAAATTTCAGATATTTACAATAGTTACATAAATTAAACAAAAAATATATTTAAATATCACGCATACCACAATACAGTGATTTACTTGGGGAAACCCTTTCGGAAGAAAACCCCCACACTGCAAAAGTTACCAAATATATTATTTAGAAATCATGAAGATTACAATATTCTTTTAAAGAAAGATTCTCACAAGAGTATCACCAACTAGAGATCCAAAGGCAAAACAACATCTATCAGACTCTCAAAATACATCAAAATGCACAATTGTAATACAATTCCCTCATAAAATAGGTTTTCTTTCTAGGTCAATATGAGCCAATAAAATATATACCACCAAATCTAAGACCTGATTATGAACAATCCAAATTTACAATAATAAAATATACATAAAATGTAGCTTTCAGGGGCATTACCCCTAAACCTGCATCGAGGTGTGTGGCCCTCAAAGTCTCCACCAGGGGATGGACCCCCAGACCCCACAGGGGGTACCCCCCTACACCCTCCACACTCAAATATATTAACCTATTACAATCATAAGGTTGAGATAGCATTTTTCTTAACACTATCTCCTTTTCCTATTCATAGCAAAGGCAATAGTGAGAGGCATTCAATTAGAAAATCAAAAGGATAGATAAAGGAGAATAAAAATTTCCCCAAATGTAAGCCTAATCACTCACCTACAATTTTTTAATATTACGAGCATCTTTGGAGTTTGTAGTTTAATAGAATCTTAGGCAATAAAACATGTTTTGGATGATTACTACAATCTTTCTAGCCAAATTATGAATAGGAAAATTAAGAAATCTTATTTTCTTATATAGATTGTTGAATTCAACATGTGGTAAAATTTTTGGAGTTCAATATTGGTTCTCTTCCTAACAAATATTTTGGCATTAATCTTTTTTAGTGCAATTAAATCTAAGTTATGGGACCCTCTAATCAAATTATGTAGCAATAGAATGACCTCTTGGAAAGGGATATGGTTATCTTTACAGAATATAATATTAGTTCTTGAGACAACTATCTCTACTATCCCAATCTTTTGTTGTCCTACTTGAAGATTCATAGTAAGCATTTCAACGAATTGAATCATAAGATGGAAAACTTCTTTTGGAAGGGGATGACAAAAGAGAAAAAAAAAAACCCTAATTGTGTGGGATAATATTTGTAAACCTAAGAGGTAAGGGGTTTATGGTTGAGACACTAGAACTTATTTGAGGAATTTACTCAAGGGATGAGAGAAAATGGGAAAAGATTCCCTAGAATAAATATATGGATAGTGTTGATGTAATGTCTGGGCAATTTTTATTAATTTAATTTCATGGATAAAATTCTCATTCCAATATTTTCCATGGACTAAGGTGGGAGTTAATAAAATAATTTATTTAATATTTATTTCTCTGGCCCATGGTAATTTTTATACTTTCAAAGAATATTAATGGGGTCGGATTAAATATTAAATATATTTTATTATTTATAGAAACCAAAAATGGGGTGTGGGGGTTCTTATGAGGAGGTTTGTAACATATAGGTTCAGATGGCAATCAATTAATTGTACCAGTTTTTATGACAACTTGCATATGGAGTGTTATTGTCTAATTTTGGTCATAAATTTTGTAACGAACAAAATGGTGAGGTTATTTGGAGGGAAAATGATGAAAATAATATTACTTTATTTAGTTTTCTAAGAGGGACGTTTGGATTTGGTCCTCTATTTATTTGTAGGAAAAGTCACATTTCAACATCATTTTGTCATTTAAACTTCTCAATTTTTATTGTATGAGCACTTGTGTTTTACAATTTATTTTGTGGACGAAAACCCATATAAGATTGTGACTTGTGGACAAAATCCCATGGGTTAAAAGAGTCAAAGGTTAAAAAAATATTTAATTTAGGAGGGAATTCTCATCAAAGGAGTGCAACGGAGCTTCAAGGACTAATGTAGTTTAGCTTGTTTCAATGTGTTGTGTTGTGTGTAGGTTCAGGATTGCAAATTGTGTTTACAATTTTTTGTAGGTATTGATGTTTTTGTTTGGAATGTTTTGAATTTTATTTCATGCCTCATCATCCTTCCCATGAGATAAAGTGCACATCTTTCAAGTGGGGGTTTGTTTGGAAAATTTTGAGTTGTAGGTGAAGTTAGTGTGCTTAGTTGTTGGTGAAGATTGTGTTGTTTGTTTCTATTTTTTGGTGTGGATTTTTTATTTCTATTTATGATCCTTTTTTGTTATATTATTTAAATATCATATATTTTTTAATATTTTTTGGTCATTTTTATTTGTCTAGATGTTGAGAAAATTCATATTTTAGATTGGAGCCGATCAAAGTTAGCAATGTTGTGTGAGTTTGAAGTTTTCAGGTGGGTAAAAGTACAAAGTTACATGTCACACTTTCGACCAACTTATCAGCACAAGTGAATTTTAGTATTTCTAGCTAAAAATTAATTTTGGTCAAACATATGATCTAATAAGATTCATTTTAGATAAGTTAGATATGTCCACAAATGTTCCAACTAAAATTGTTGGCTAAATACATATGTAGCACTACTTTAATGAGGCCAATTTACCAAAAAAATGAAATAATTTTAAAAATTTGATGTTTCAACAACTTCTACACATGTAAATAGTTTTTTTTAATGTTAAAATACCCTTTTGTAGATCCATAAGTTTAGTTTTCAAAAATATATATTTTAATTGTTTAATTATTATTTTATTTTTTATTATTACTAAAAGTAGGCTATTAGCATACAAATATTAGGTTGTTTATCATGTCAAGAAAAATACTAAAACTTATTAATTTTTTTAAAAAAATATGATGCACTAAATAAAAGAATCTATATCAAAATGGTATAATTTTTTTTCTATTTAAGATAAATAGTTAATTTATAAAAGTTGGCGTTGAATGGGAACAACTATGTTTCAATACACACACATTTTAATATTTATTTAAAATGTATATTTACCAAAATTGGTATAAAATATATCCATGCACTAAAGATTCAAGTTATAAATACACAAATATATATATATATATATATATATATATATATAAAGATTGATGTCTCATGTAACTTCATTTTTTAGCATTTTATCAATAATTAAATTATAATTTCAATTTATAAAAAACCTATATTCAAACAAGTTTTTAATTTTTTCAAAAAAATACAAACAAAACATACTAAAAAATACACATTTTATTAGTTTACATCATTTAAAAGTTCAAAATATATTTGCCACTTTTTAATGATTCAAGTTTAAAAGTTGGATCAATGTTGGTTGTTTCCTTTATAAAAGTTTGACATAGTTGTGTACTTTGATCCAGGTGTTTATTTAATTTGAATAATTTTCGTTCTTTTTTCTTCTATTTGTGACATCTGGATTTTTTTCTATTATAACATCATATTAATTGTACTAAAATCAAATTTCATATATAGAAGAAGATTAAGGAGTTTGTGCAATATTTTGTTAATTCAGGTGCATAGTTTTGAAAATAAATTGCTAAATCATTGTAGGTATTTTATTGTATGTCAGAATGAGGGTTTAAAATCTATTACTTTAAGTCATTTATTTTGTACCTTTATATATTTTTAAGAAATAAAAAAATTATCTTACTTGGGACAACACAATTGATCCAAAAAGAATAATTACTATGGAAGACCCCTTTCAAGGTTCAATAATTTAGAATTTCATTCTAAGATGCAAAGAGGTATTATGAAACATAATACTTGGGAAATCGAGGATGGAAGGAAGCCTCTCTTTTGGGATGATTCCTAGAATGACTTTGATGCTCTCAAAAACTCCCCAATATGGATGAAATAAGGAATAGTTTAGAAAATTATTGGGAAAAACATGTCAAAGACTGCATTACAAAGGTGGATTTGGAGGGATATAGTGCACGGAGCTGGAAAGATCTTCAATGATTACATATTCAAGAGGATAAAAAAATATTATAGAGGAAACTTTAGCAAGAAGGAAAATCTTCATCAATGAAGAGGAGGATTGCTTAAGATGGTGTAGTGCAAAGTTAGGTATGTACAATGTTAAGTTGGGCTATAAAATCTTAGAAGATTCATAAAAGTTATACGATTGATTGATGTACCTTTTTTGGAACAAGATTTTCCTTCCCAAATCTAATACCTTTGCATGGGTATCACTTCATAAAACATTCTCATGGCTGATAGGTTGCAAAAAATGGTAATTCTCAAGCTCATCAAAATGTTTTTTTATGTAAATTGATGAAGAATTTATCAATCATTTTCTCCTTAATTGTCAATTTGTTAGGGTCTATTGGGATGTGGTTAAAGGAAAGCTCAATATCTAGAGTCCCAAAAGGTAGTTCAAATTTTTATCACTATTTCATGGCCTTCATTATATATCAAATATACTTTTTGTAACTTCTAGTTGTCTTGTCCTTCAATAGCTATTCCAATGTTACACCCCATTGTTTGAAACCTTGTTATTACCACATACTATTACTTTTATGGGTGAATAAACTTATAATGCATGATTATGTTTTTGATAGAATTTAATGGATAAATCAGATGTATAAATATATAATATGATGTGATTTCTTATTAATGTTTAAATGATGAATATGCAATATGATGAATATGATTTTTATGTTATTAGCTAACTTCGTTCATGTTGAACTAAACTAGATTTAGGAAATGATTGAACCCTCCAGTAGGAGAGGGAGAGTATCACCCAAGAGAAGGAATTGGTATGAAAACCATTGTCATGATCATTTGAGTATCTGCACACATGTACTATACTCGGCAGAGTAACCTTGTTAAGTTGATGTCAATATGTGTTGAGTCACATTGTTATCTTTTTGATTGGTAGGTATGTTAGGGATTGTTAATTATGATTCCTTTGCGATTGTCTTGTCGATTTGAGTTATGGTGTTAAATACCTTTTTGATGAGTTGTGATATTTGAATGATTATGAATATATATACTTATATGAATATGGGTACGTATATATGTATTGTCAATGACACACACATATGAGCATATGCACATATGAGCATGCGTAGATAGAAATTCCTACATATACCTGTGCGTGGAGATGTAATATGTGTATGATCGATCACCATATATATATATATGTATGTATGTATGTATGTATGTATTTATGTATTTAATATAATTATATATATGTGCCGATATATATAAGTCATTACAATAAAATAATGATAATGCATGTATGTATGCATAGGATACATATCTTGATAATTATTTATATTACTTAAGCATATTGTAATTGATATATATAAATATATATATATATACTTTGGCTATCGCATATATTGGTTTCCATGAGATATGCACAACAAATAATATTATGAGTTAATCATATTAAAGGCTATGTATAGGCCAATATGGAAAGACACAGTGGTGATAGAAAGTGCATAAAGAAGAGTTATGAGAGTTATGATATAACTCTAATTCTTATATATGTTAATACCATCATTGTTGTTAAGAGGTTTCACCCATGTTAGGCGCAACAATTAGAAGTTTGGAAGTTATGGCTAGAAGACATAAAGGAATAGGATTTACATTGCTAGTTTATTTTCATGTTTTCCAAGCTTTGACTTGGTAAAGAGAAGTGAATGCCCATCAATGCAAGTTGACTCAGCTAAAGAAGCACAAACAGAGTATGTAAAGGACAATATATGTGTCATTTTAATGCATGAGTTTAGCTATCAACAATAAGAGAAATAGGAATCCAAGTTGCCAATTGATCTACCCAATAGTAGAATGAAATTTGAGTTCTATTTTTTTGTTTTGAGATGTGGCAAAGATTAGGAAAATGTGGTGTAAAAGTTAGCAAATCTATAGCAATAGATTTTTCAAAATTCTCTATAAAATGAGAGTTGCATTTCATTATTGTTGTTCAATCTTGAGCAAAATTATATGTTGCCAGTTTGAGTTGTATTTTCTATGAGAGAAAGTTTGAGTGTTTATTTTGTGAGATACAAAGCAGATAATTGAGTGATTTGAGAGTAATAGTTTAGTGAGTTTTTCTTCATTATTGGATTGAGGTGAATTTGAGTTGTGAAGTTTATTATGTAAGAGGATGCAAGTAAAGTTATTTGCAAAGTTGTTAGAGTCATTCATTTGAAACATTATTTCCAGGCATGCTTGTTATTTTCTTCTATTTCTATTTCTTTCTTCTAATTCTGAATTTTGAAAGGAGTGTTGGATGCATATTGGTGTGCAATTATTTTATGCATTTTCTTATGGAAAGATAGAGATGGATATTAGAGCTCTTTATTGGTTGAAGTTGAATTGGAACTTGAATATTGAGTGTGATATGAATTGATCATGAGTATCAGGAAATGATCTATTGATGGATTATTGATAATATCATTTTAGATTATTATGAATTCATTGCTTGATTGATCTTGATAATTGTAATAAGATGAATTCTAGTGACATGATGGGAAATTGGGTAAAGAACATTATGATAGTTATATCTATATGATAGGAAGATTATTTGAATAGAGGACAAATTTTCTTGTAAGGATATAAACCTTATGATATTAGGGTTAATTTATCCCTAAGATTGGGATACCCATATTGAATCAAGGTAGAAGCCTAAACCTAGACATTACAAGTATGTAATGGAGATAACCAATGGTTATGCCAAGTCTTAGGTTCTATGAAGTCTTTATGAGAATTTTATTACTTCATGTTAAACTTTGTTATGATTATATACCAAGAGGTTCAATGCTCAATATAGTTTCCAAGTTGAGTAAGGGTGGGTGAATATATGACTTCGCTCATAGGAAGTGGAATTATTATATATATAGAATCTCTAGCTAGAGTAAGTGCAAAAGCCACTACTTACACTTGTTGATTCATTGTGGTCTAGGAGTACATTCTAGTGAGTAGATTCATGCTTGTTGGAAGGGGTCCCCTATATGGCCATACTATATTTGTAGGAAACACAACACTAGATACTTAGATGTGTGTTATTATGATTTACATACCAATCTCTTTGATGAAGGGTAGGGCCATCTTACCAGTTAGATAGATGTGTGGGGGACTGCAATAAGTCTGTGGTTGGCAGAAAATCACTTGGGTGATGCTCTCCCTTATGTAGTCAACTATTGAGTCTTGTGAAACAAAGGAAGTGAAGATCTATAGGTTGAAACCTCAAACATTATTGAAATATATGAATGTATATGTGTATGACATTGAATCATTTTGGAAATTGTATATGAAAGATGCATTTCATTCATTGGATATTATGTAATGATTATTATATTCATGTAAGGATATGTGAAAAGTGCATTAATGATAATGGAAAGGGAAAATTTTATGAACATTATCTGTGGCATTTGTGTTATTTACGTTTCCAAGTTAAAAACAAGTAAATTCTAGAGGTAAATTTGGGGTATGTTACATCCAAAATATAGAAGGAAATAAATAGAATGATTTTAAAGAAAAATAATGCAAGGAATGTACAAGATCATGGGGGTCCAAAAAGTGGCAATGAGAAAAAAAAACATGTTTTTACTTCGCCAAAATCACAAAAAAAAAACTTGACTTTTTCTATGGGTTGGGTAAAATTTGAATTTGGCTTTGGTAATACCAAACCAAAACGAATATTTGTTTATAAGGATATCCATTTCCCCAAATTAATTTTCATCAATTTATGTATTCAAAATGGATATTTATTTTAAAAAGAAAAATGGATATCCATTTTCAATAAGTATTTTAATTAACTTTATATTTTCAAAATGGATATCTGTTTTGAAAAGCCTAAAAAGCACACTTTAGTAAAATTGGCATAACTTTTGTGTTATTAATCAAAATTTTAATTTTTTACAGGAATTGGAAATGTGATTTAGAGGTCTACACAATGGATAAGATTATTGTGATAGACTGAACATAAAAAAATAATTATAATCATTTTAAGTTCCTCCTTAAGTTATAAAATTTTAAAATGCTCATAATTCTTCCATACAAAGTCTTTTTTATGTTTTTTTGGAAATTTAATCATCCTAAATGACTTGAAACAATAAAGAAGTAATAAATAACATGAAAAATTTATATTTTTTATTAAGGAGAGTAAAAAATTTCATAAATCATCATAGAATGCCTCCTTGTTGTCTTTGATCCTATGTGCATGCCTTTTCCCAAGTTGAACTA
>VDFB02291892.1:0-40946 GCA_007258455.2 Sequoia sempervirens
CAAGAAAAGTTAATGATTCCCTCTTGGAGTAGCTACACAATGACTGGATACTCTTGCTCTGAGAGTGACTTAGCTACATAGGTGATCTTAGGATTTTCAGCAGTATCTAGATTAAATTTTTGAGTCTCTTCAATTAGAATGAATTATCAAGTAGATAACTAAGTCCCCACAAGGGGAAGATGAACATCTCCATCCTCCAGTGCCTCTTCGAGGTTTTTTCCATCAGATGCGCCCTTTATTTTTACTTTTTCAAGGTCAGGAAGTGCCTCGGGGAGGTTTTCACTAGATGACCGCTTTTTATTTTTCTTATTCTTATTTTTGTGACTGGAGTGTTCATCCTCCCCAATTCCCATGAGGTTGACATATGTATTTGTAGACATATTGACAGGTGTGCTATTACGTAGGTCCCAATCAATAAGCTCAGGATGGCAAAGGGATAGGCTAATGGTACAGACAGATAGTCATTCGAACATGGATGATAGGTTGGTGTGATCGATGTCATCGTATGCACGTATGATGGATTCCTCCTCAAGTATGTCTTCCAATGAGCTATCATCCACAACAACACTATTGGAAGTATTAGACGATGTTGCAGGGCCTTTTTGATTTTTGTTGTATCTGATGCCTATGTTCTTTAGTAGATTTGATGTATCAATAGGCTGTAACTGCCCCTATTCTTCTTTATCTAGGCCCCTACCTTGGTAGTTATACTTTTCTGCAAACTTAGCTGACCAAGGATATGCTTCCTGAAAATATTCTTTTAGAGGAGGATGTGGTTGGGGTTCTTCTCGGTAGACCCATTGGCTTATATCCTCTTCTAGTGCATCTATCTTGATACTAGGGGACCTGAAAGTGGTGGTAGGGATGTTTTTACCACTGAAGGTGACAGTCTTGTCTTCCTTTGGAGTAGCATGTGAAGGTTGATCATATTCATGTGGTGACGGTGGCATGGTGGATACATTAAGAGCAATATGCATTTTGTATTCACCACACCCTTTGTCAATGATCTAGACTTTTGTGACTATAGGATTGGTGGTGGAATATGGAGTGGTTATCATGGTGGAGGGTGGATTAGCAGATGATGACTGGGATGCCCCCATTTTGACCCCGTGATAATAATGTAAATGGGGGAATGACACTTCTAAAGCGCGACATTATTCAAATGGTTGGGGGTCAACATAGATGGTGACCTCTTGTCCATTGACCAGGGATTTTAGACAGTGATTGTACGTGGAGGGGACAACTTGCATAGCATGGAGCCATGGGTGGCTAAGGAGAGATTATATGACAAGTCCAGATCAAGGTCATGATAGGTAGTGTACTGAACCACAAGTCCCACTTGGATAGGAAGACTTATAATTCCCTATGAATTCCTTTATGCATTATCATAGGCCTTGATCGTGATTATCTAATTACTTAAATCTTCCTGAGTATACCCCACCTATTTTATGAATTTTAGAGTACACAGATTGAGGGCAGAGCCATTATCTACCAAGACCCTTTTTATTTTATGACGGGAAACCATGACTTCGATATGCAAGGGGCGATTATGATTGAAACTGATGTTTGGCATGTCATTTTGGTTGAAGTGCAGCTGATAAGATAAAGCTAGGTGTCCTACCAAAGCTTGGAATCATGTAGTATCAATGTCGTTAGGTACATGGGTTTCCTGTAGGGCTTTGTTGAGGATTTCTTGATGTGCAGGAGAAGAATTAAGCAAATCCAAGATGGAGATATGAGCAGGGGTCTTTCCTAAGTGATCAAGGATGTTGTACTGAGAGCTTACAGGAGTTGATTGGGTGGGTGCGAAGGCCGCAAGGACAGTGATGCAGGCTCATCGTGTAGTAACATCACACTGAGGGTTTTTGGCTTTGACATGTATCATAGATACATGGGGTTCTACCTGCTCAATGTAATAAATAATACCCTCGTAATTGAGGGGTAATTCTTATAGCTTATGTTATTTGTGTTGTTGTCTTTGGGATTGTTGTTGGAGGTGCTCGCACCTTGATTATGGTTTGGAAAGGCATTTTGATATATCTGTAATTGAGCATTGGACAATGAAGCCTGACTAGTGTCAACTTTGATATCTCCTCGATTGATAAGATCTTGGAAATAGTTTTTGAGACCTTGACACTTATTCAGAGTGTGTTCTTTGATTTTATGGAACTCACAATATTCATTTTCCTTGAACCATGCAGGTTTAGGTTTGGATTCGTCAAGTGGCTTGGTGACAGGATACGTGATTGGATAGTTGATCTGTAACAACTTATTGAAGACGACACTCAGGGGTTCTCCTAATTGAGTATACTGGCATTTAGTGTTCCCCTGGCTATTCTGATTTGACTATTGAGGAGGATGAGGTGCCCCCTGTGGTACAGATATGGCGTTAGGTATGGATGGTTGTTGTCTCTGGGATGTATTAGCCACTTGGACGTGTTTAGTATCAGTCACACCATCATTCACTGCATTCTTGTTCTTGTTCCAAAAACGTGGCTTATCTCCAAATGACCTTTCTTTATCATGGCTATGTATTTTGATGTGCCCTTTGGCAACAAGGGAATGTTCAAGGATAGGTCCCTTTTCCACTATCTCCATGAAAGTGGTGACACAATGTAACCTAAAGTTATGAGCCATGTCAGGATGAGAGTTCTCCACGAAGAGGGTGACCATGTCCTTCTCTTTTAGAGGGGTTTTCATTCGACTTGCTAATGCACGCCACCTTTGAAGGTAGCTAGCAAAGGTTTCACCCTCACGTTGTTTCTCTTTGAGGAGATCTAAGGTGTCAGTGTCCTCCAAATTGAAGGAGAAGTAGGAGATAAATTTTTCTGACAGGTCCACAAAAGATTTTATGGACCCACATTCGAGGCTCATGAACCACTCTAGGGCATTACCTGTTAGGATTTGTGGGAACATGTGCAAGAGATAGTTGTCATTGTGCATAACTTCTTGACACTGGGAGTAAAACTCCTGTAAGTGGGCCTTAGGATCCTTGTTCCCCCTGTATTTGTCGAATTTTGGTATTTCAAAATGTTTAGGGAAGGGGATCAACGAGATGGAGGGATCAAATGGATATGGGCATATGTCCTCAAATTTGAATGATTGTTTGCTAGTCCCCGCCTGGAGATCTTTCAGAGTGGCTTTAATTTCTAGAAAATCTGAGTTGACTGGTGGTGGGTTGGACAGATACAGATGGTAGGACGATAAAGGATCCTGCTGAGAGAGCATCAGATTGTTGAGGTATGGGTTTTGATGGTGGGGTGATGACATCCCTTGTTGGTATGCCAGGGGATTTTTTTGATACGTGGGTTGTTTTTGTGAGGTAGAGTACAGATTTGTTTGATAAAAATGTGAGGTAGGCTATTGAGGAGCTTGGAGGAGATGTTACAGATTGACCTGCTGATACACAGGGTGTTGCTACCACTGTTGAGAGGTGGCATAAGGTGGTTGATGTTAGGACTATCGTTGGTTATGATAATAATGATGTTGTAGCGGTTGCTGATACAATGTGAGATGTTGCATGGGACGAGATGAGTTGTTGTATTATGTTTGGGATCGCTCACATAGGATGGATGCGAGGAACAAAGATATGGTTTGAGCTGGAGGTTGGGATGGATTGCTTTGTGATTGGTGCAATGGTTGTTGTGAAGATAATTGAGGGTTATATGGTGGTGGTTGTTGTTGGGGTGGCTGAGATAACGTAGGGGTTTTTTGCATAGGAGGTTGTTGGGTACCAAATGGAACATTCAGTTAGGATGTACCCTATGGAAATAACGAAGGTGGTAAGTTAGATTGGGGAGGCTACAGAGATGCATATGAAGGCAATGGTAGGTTTATGGCCCCAGAAGGAGGAGGCAATGTAGTAAATGGGGTGCCCCCAACGTTGATGGGAGATTTATTTGAAAGGGGTGGTGCCACTAGCATTAATGGTTGTGGTTGTGGAATGTTTTGTGGCATGCCAAAGGCAAAAGGATCATTGGGATCAGTCGTTTGAGGAGCCCCTATGACTGATATTGTGGAATGCGGGGGGTTGTTGATGGGATACATAATTGCATTTCCGAACTCGGGTTGATGCCAACCTTCTACTAGAGAGACATTGGGGACGTATGAACTACTTGGTGCATTTTGTGAACCTCGGGGCATGTTAGACATGGAACCACTATATTTAGATAAGTCAAATCCTGGTGGAAGTTTGACACCTTTTTCAATTAAGTGGGCCAAGATTTCTTCCCCATGTTTTTGGAGAAGACGATCCGTCATTTGCACATTAACAAGGTTACTAAAGTGTTCCTCAAATGTAAGTTCGGGTTGGTTGACCATGTTCTCATCCTCGGGTGGCGATGTGTTTTGACCATCAATATTGGATTGTGATGATGTACCATTATGTGGATCCTGAGGGATGTTCGCACCATTATGGGGATCTTGTGAGGCGTTAGCTGTGTTGTTTGGATCTTGAGGGATGTTTGGCTGGGATTGTTGTTCGACCATTTTCCTTTTTTGCGACTAAGTCTGAATGGGAATGCAAGATAATATGATGGACTAAGATGTTAGGATGACCTTGGTGATGAAAGGATTGATTTGATTTGATGATTGATTAGCCGACAAGGATGTGGCTTGATAGGATTGATTTGATTCGATGATTGATTAGCTGACAAGGCTATGGATCGATGGGATTGATTTGATTTGACCGAAGTGGATTTTGTTTGATGAGATTAGATTGGGTTGATTGGTAGACAATTAGATGATATGATGATTTGATTTGGATTGATGATCAATTAGGATGAATGATGATAACTAGAATCTGAAATTGAGTTCAAGAGTGACCCTTGGTAATGTTAGGTGTTGATTAATAGACTAAAGGATGGATGTGTGATAACAACACCGAATCCAACTTGAGATTGAAGTGGATTTATTGGGATAACAAGGATGATTGACTTAGTATAGATGACAATCCTAAGTTGATTTTGATGGATGATGATTAGAGATGAACACCTAGGTCAACTTGGATAACTACTTTTAATGAAATTTCAATGGGATACCGGTGGTCCGAGATGGGGAAACAATAACCAAAAAGTGGGTTCAAAATGGGTAATGAGCATCCTGGATGGGTGAATGGATGGAAAAACCGAGGGAATGAGTAGAGTCTCGAAATAGGTGTACGAATGCTCAAAACGGGGAGACAAGTGATCGAAATGGTGAAACGGGGGTCCCAAATGACGAAACAGATGCAAAAGCTTATCAGTCAAGGGGAAGGTCCACCCAAGGAACAAAATATGGTCAAATTTTTCCAAAAAAGGCCTGAAAGACATGGGTCAAAGGTCAGGTCTACCCCTAGGTGGGTCTAGTCCGCCCAAGGAGCAAAAGATGATTAAATTCTGCCAAAACAGGCCTAAAAGGGGTGGGTCAAAGGTCAAGTCTGCCCAAGGAGAAAAAGATGATCAAATTCTACCAAAATAGGCCTGAAAGGGGTGGATCAAAGGTCAGGTCCGCCCCTAGGTGGGTCAGGTTAGCCCAAGGAGAAAAATATGGTCGAAAATGGCTAAAACAGGCTCCAAAAGGACTGGTTTATAGGTCAAGTCCGCCCCTGTGAAGGACAGTTCCACCAAAGGAACAAAAGATGGTCAAATTTGGTCAAAAAAGGCTTCAAAGGGGTGGATCAAAGGTTAGGCCCACCCCTAGATAAGTCAGGTCCACCCAAAGAGCAAAACATGGTCAAAAATGGCTAAAACAGGGTCCAAAAGGATTGGTTTATAGGTCAATTCTGCCCCTGTGAAGGAAAGGTTTTCCCAAGGAACAAAAGATGGTCAAATTTGGTCCAAAAAGGGTTCAAAGGGGTGGTGCAAAGGTCAGGTCCTCCCCTAGATGAGTCAGGTTCACCTATAGAGGCCAAATTTTTCACAGAGGGAGGGGAAATTCGGCTGTTTATAGGTCAAGTCCGTCTATTAAACATGCTAAACATCTATTTATGGGGAACACACAATGGTCTACAATCCTACATGTTAAACATCTATAAAATTGTATTGACATACTTACTCTAGCCAAGCCATAGCTTTCTATTTACTCCATCTCTTTTAATTTCCATGTCAAGAATGTGTTTAGTTGCATAGAGACCTTAAATTTCAAATTTAGTTACAAATTGAGACTTTAGTTTTGAAATCATTCCTTTCCCTTTACCAATAAATAACATATCATCAACATTTAATGCAATAAACATGAAACGATCACCATCATATTTATAATATAAACATAATGATCTAATTTAGAATGCTCAAACCCAAAACTCAACACATATGTATCAAATTTTCGGTACCACATCCAAGGACTCTGTTGAGGCCATAAAAATATTTCTTCAATTTAAAAACCAAATTACTTTTACCTCTCACCATGTAGTGCTCTGGATATTTCATGTAAATATCCTCCTCCAAATCAGCATGAAGGAAAGTCGTTATCACATCCATTATTTTAACCTCTTGATCATAAGAGGTGGAAATATAAAGCAAGAATCTAATGGATGCAATTTTTCCAATAGGCGAAAATATCTCACCATAATCAAAACCCTCAACCTAAGAGTAACCCTTCGTAACCAATTGTGCTTTGTACTTTTCAATGCCTCCATTTAGACCCATATTTTCTTAAAAACCCATTTGCAACCAACAGGTTTTTTTCCTTCAAGCAATGGTACAAGATCCCATGTATCATTATTTTTTAAAGCTTCCATTTTTTTATCCATAGAAATCTTCCAATATTCTACATCATTCACACCTAATGCCTCTTCTACTAATTTGGGTTCATCAATGTTAGTATTCAAAGAAAAAATACACCACTAATCATCAGGTGAATACTCTTTAGGTGGTTATCTATGGCTTGTAGAATTTCAAACAAGATGAGTTGGATGTTCTTTCTCCTCTTCTAAAGATTCAAACCTAGATAAGCTCTCCTCAATTTCTTTTCTATCTAGGGGACTCAATTCAACTTTCTTAGGTGTAGAAGGAAGTTGAATCACATCTTCTTATTTGTTTTGTTTTGGTTGTAGAATTAGTTTCTCTAAAAAAAAAAAATTTATACTATATATTACATTCTATGCTACAAGATCCCAAAGCTTCTATCCTTTCACAACATAGCTATATCTGATGAAGATATGTTTCACAACCTTTTTCTCCAACTTTGTTCTCTTCTTCTTTGGCACATGTGCAAATTCCTCACAACCAAAAACTCTAAGATGTCTCAGTGAAGGATTGTGACCTGCCAATTCCTCTATAGGAATATTATCAACAAGAGTTGATGTAGGAGACATGTTAATTAGGTAACAAGCAGTGGCAACAACTTCAGCCCAAAACCTTTGTTCTAGACTAGCACCACTCAACATACTCCTAGCCTTCTCCATTAGTGTCCTATTCATTCTTTCTACAACTCCATTTGTTGTGCAGAATACAAAGTTGTATTTTTTCCTAGAATACTGCAATGTTTACAAAATCTATCAAAATTATTAAAGAAAAAATAACTACCATTATTAGCCCTTAAACATTTTATTTTATTTCTAGTCTACAACTCAAGCATTTCTTTAAATTCTTTAAATTGACTGAAAACTTCACATTTACTCTTTAGAAAATATACCCATGTCCTTCTACTATAATTGTGATAGGGAAAATTTAGGTGTTAGAAAACGAACAGTAAACAAAAGAGAGCAAATAACACTAAAAACACTCCACCTCAAGATTAGCCTAGTTGGATTCAATACAAAATAAAAGACAACAAAATAGAACCTTTGGTTGGCCCTTCGATCTTTGGTGTTGTATGTTCCTTGGATAGAAAGATATGCAAATATGGATTGTAAGATGGATGGAAAATTGATGAAAGTGGATGCAAGTATGAAAAATGGCTAAGTATGGCTCAAGGAAATTTTTTGCAAGAGTTTGGCTACTATTAATGATCTCCCCCAAAATGAGAGAAAAGAGGGGGTATTTATAGAGATTTTTAGACTTTCTAGGGGAATGGATGGTCAAGATTGAGCCACCAAGATCAAGATGTAAGGCTAAGGTGAGTTGAGAACTCACAAGCCCTCACATCTTGACATGTGGCATGTGAAGTGTCTTATAAGAGGTGATGTGTACATGACATGGAGGGAGTACATAGTACCTTGGGATTGGGACAAGATCTCCTCATAAAGGAGGTACTTGTCCCCATGTGGGTGAGAAGACATGTGGGGAATTAAAAATTCCTCAAATAGACTCATGGGGATAAGAGAAGGAATTTAAAATTCCTTTAAAATGCATTGGGGGAATAAATGTGAATTAAAAATTCACATGGGGAATGGGGTGTCTTCTTCAAAAAGAGAAAGATTTTAATGAATTTGACTCAGGACACATTCCATAAATGATATGGGGATTAGGGATGACCTAATTAAGTGATTAAGGTTGTGCAAGTACTTTATTAGACAAATTAATGATAGATTAAAAACAAGTGGGAAATTATGGAGGATGGGACCCTAATGATGATTAGAGGTGTGCACATCTTAATCATAAATTAATTATGACTAAGAAAGAGTGTTAAATTGCTAAGAGGGATTAGAGACCAACTTGCAAAAGTTGGAGGATGTGATAATGAGAGAGAAAGTGAGGAATTTAAAAATAAATTTAGAATTCCAAAAGATAATGACTAAATTAAATAAAGTGATACATTTATTTAATTTAGAGAGGAAAGAGGGGAAAAGTATTTATTAAATTAAATACTTTAGAAACCTTATGTAGGACACAAAATATTAATTAAATGAGTGATTTAATTAATACCGACAAAGAGGATGAATTAAATGAGAAAATGGATGATTAAGGAGATGCCTTTGACCATATGGAAGTTGCCAAATTTAGGTGTCTACAATAATCATCAATAAATGAAACATAATATGTGGATTTTTCAATTGAAGGAACATCTATACAACCATACACATCAAAATGAATAAGATTTAATACACCATAAGATTTATGAGAACTCGAGTAAAACTAAACATGGTTTTATTTTTCATAAATTCAATGCTCACAAAAATCAAAATCAAGATCACAATTAGACAACCCTTCAACAAGGTTTTTATTTTTTAAAGTCCTTAGAACCTTTTCTCCAATGTGGCCAAGTCTCTAGTGCCATAACATAGTATTCTTTGCAGGTGAATTGGATTCAGAAGAAAGAGCATCCTTGTGTACCCATAAGCCATGACCATCTGTTGAAGATGAAACCCTCACATCTTCTAACAAAGTATCCATAGTCTTTCTTTTCACAAAAGTACTATTGCACTCAATAGTGTATTCATCAAGTTTATACAATGTGTCATATCTGACACCTCTAGAAATCACCATAGCACCTCTAAGCATCTTACATCCTTCATTAGAAAAGACTACTTGCACACTCGCATCTATGAGTTTTCTCATAGATAACAAATTTCATGTTAATCCAGGGATATCTAGCACACTATTAATCCTTTTTATTCTACCATTAAGAACCCCGATTCTAAATTTACTATGACCAACAATATTTAAATAAAAATTGTCACCCAGTTACACCTTACCTCCATCAAATTCTTCATATTCAAAAAACCAATCTCTATTAGAGGTCATGTGAAAAAATGTACCTTAGTCAATTAACCATGTATCATTACTTGCACATGTGGCTAAAGCTGCAATGTATGCATCACCATCTTCCTTCTCGGATTCAAAATCAAAATAAAATATCTTCTTCTTCTTCTTCTTCTTTTCTTCTTTACACTCCTTATAGAAGTGTCTAGGATTACCGCAGTTCCAACAAATAACTTTGGAATTTCTATGAGATTTGGATCTCCCCTTGGATTTGGATTTATCACACTTCTCATTCATCTTTCCTTTTTCCTCGGGTCTTCCATGAATATTTATGGATTCCTTAGCACTGATGGATACCTTCCTCCTCATTTGTTCAGAGAGCAAAGAACCCTCTACATCTTCAGTCTTCAAGATAACAAAAGTACTCCCAATATCCATAATAAGAGAATCCAATGAATTAGGCAAAGAACAAAGCAAGATTTGATATTTCTCCTCCTCATCCATTTTGATACCGACTAATGCAAATTGAGCCACCAACATATTGAGTTTTTTTAGGTGGTATGTAATTCATCCACCCTCTTCCATCCTCAAGGAATATAATTTCTTCCTCAAGAAAATATTATTAACTAAATATTTGGCTTGATACATCTCACCAAGTTTCTTCCATTGTTTCTATATAGTGATTTCTTCATGGGAATTGATCAAAATAGTTTTCTAGGCATAATTTGATCAGAACCTTGTCTTAACAATCTGTAACATCATATTGATCAGCCAAAGTAGGATTTGGAGGCCTCATAACATTATCATCAATATCATCCCTTAGATCTCGATTTATTAACAAATCCTCCATATTCAAATTCCACATCTTATAATTATTTCTAGAAAAAATCTCTACCTCTATTCTCCCTCATGTGTTTACCATCTAAAATTCTTGCAACAAGATCACAAAGTATCTTCTACACAAGCTCCCACTCAAAATTGGACTAGCTCAAAACACCCAACAACCCACAACTAAAACCAAAGGTGGTCAAGCTTTGATACCACTTGTAAGGAAGCTAAGGTAGTGGAACAAATTCCCATACTAATAATGAGAGAGTTGTTTGTTGCAAGGTGTGCTCCCTTGGTCTCCTTGTGTTGTGCAACACAATGCTTGGGTTCGTGGCATGGCTTAACTACCTCTCATGGATTCATCAACTCTGGCAATTTGATCTTTCGGTGCAATGACAATCGTCTACCCAATAATTGGTATCAGAGCCTGATTCACGGGTTCAAACACCTCGTTTGTGTTGTGGGGATTGTTGCAAGGTGTACTCCCTTGGTATTCTTATGATGTGCAACACAACACTCAGGTTCGTGACATGGCTTAATCGCCTTTCAAGGATTCATCAACTCTAGTGTTTGTATCAAACATTAATAGGTTGATCTTTTGGCACAATGACAATTGTCTGTCAAACATTATGCAGAAAAAATTCAAATCTAAATAGTTATAGAAACTTAAATATAAATAAACATAAAAAATATTCATACCACAACATAGTTATTTATGTGAGGGAAACCATTTCAAGAGAAAAACCCCACACTCCAAAAGTCACCCAATATATTACTAAGAAATCAACAAGATTACAATATACTTATAGAGAAATATTTCTCATAGAAGTATCACCAACCAGAGACTCAAAGGAAAATCAACAACTATAAGACACTTACACACAACCTCCATCTCATGCAACTAACATATATGAGATACAATACATGAAACCGTCAAACGGTATTACAAAACTATGAGCTAAAACCACCTAAAAAGTGGTGCCCATCTTTATCTTCAATAACATATACTTATGATGTGTCTAAACACACATCACCACATTTAAATCCCCCTTTACAACTCATTTATGTTTCTGATGTACATTTTTTACATCTCCCATTATAAGAGACCTAACTTTCAGAGGCCATAACTTTTGATCCGAGTGTCTGATTGACAAACCATTTGAACCATCAAATGCTTGCAAATCATTCTATTAATCTATAACTAGGTATGTTAGTTACAACCACTTTTAGGCCCAAAAAATGCCTCTAAGGCCTCAAAATGGACTTTGAAAAACAAAACTTGATATCTTTAAATATAGACATGACCTTGTGATGAAACTTCACAAGCATGCTTATTTAGCCAATCCATATATTTGGGTAAAATTTTGCATCAATCCATGCTCAAATTTAAACTTACTATAAATAGCATCCTTGTGTAATTGCAAGGTTGAGACACTATTTTCCTAACACTAAACCCTTATTTTTATAAATAAATCATTTTTATAAGATTTATATGAGAAACTACCAATACATTCATTGTGGTTCAATTATCAAAGAACCCATCATTTACCACTTTATCTTGCCACACAATTCATTTTCTAGGAAATTAACATTGTGTTCCATGCTTGTGAGAAAAAATTGATGTGTATTATCTATCATTGTACTAAAAGGTGATCTCTGAAGATCAAAAACACCATTTTATTTTCTCTTATGATTTAACCTCAAGAAAAACAAGTCTTGCATTCTCTCTCCTTTCACCACAAGACAATCTTGGAGATCAAAATCATTTGAATTTTATTTCCTTGTGTGGGCCTACCTTATATTTCATCACTAAGGGAGTGAATTGAACCCTTGTATTCTTGCAAGGTATACAAATTTGGGAGAGAATTCAAAAACACTTGTATTGGAAGCACACTTATCATTAGGTTAAGCTTGCAAGAACTTTACAACTTACATAGTAAAAGGGGAGAGTGGGTTACCCTCTCACACCAAGCCATTAGACATATCTTCCCATTTCATAAAATTGGGCCTCATGTACCTTAAGTAGATCAAGGACATCCCTTATCAATATTTTATAGCCTAGATAGGACCTATCGATCATGCTTGATTGTCGTGCACCAACAAGTGGTTAGCCTCAGAAAGTTAATTATTCATTTCTCTAGAAATATGTTTTTAGGTTATGTATGTCCTCCCATTGTGCCATTGAATGATCTTGAGTGATCAAAATTTATTATCACCTTATTATGGGATCTACATTTCATGCCTAGGAAATTTACATTAGAGAGCTTACTGTAAGAGAGAGGGACCAACCATGTCAAGGCTCCAGGTCATGGAGATTTGAGAGCAGAGGGATTCCCTAACTTACCTCACTCTAAAGGGATGTTTTGGGGTGAGGACTAAGAATGAAGAGCACTATGTAGTACTTTTGTCACTCTACATATATGAAGTTCAAGTTTAGGCTAGGTGAGCTAGTTTTTGGAGTTGGTATTGCACCTCAGGCAACTCTCTATCTGAGGACAACAGTGCGGTTCTGGGATGACAGCACAATGTGCTAGCATCTCTCAGGTGCGCTAGCATCTGTACAACTAGAAAACATGAAGTACAACAAAAACCACCTAAAAAATTATTGACATCCTAGCTAGTTGATTGTGATGGGAAAGATAGAATGAGAAAGTACATAAAGTAAAGACAAAGATGATAAAACAAGTAAATAAGAGCTAGGGTGATGAAGATAATCTCATAAAAGCATCAACTGACTAGCTAGCTCCATGCATACGTCCACCTACACACAAGAAAGAGGGAAAATTGTTGGGGTTGTATAGGGGCCTACCTCAGTCAAACCCCTACTTTGGTTTTTCCACCTACATGAACAACCAAAAAGAAACATAATAGAATATGCAATAAATAAAGTAGAAAGAAAGATTGAAATGAACACTACAAAACAATACTATGCTAGTCTATCAAGTCACAAAGGAGAGTGAAGCATTACCACATCCACCCAAAATCTCACTAGCCAATGGAGGAGAATGCAAGGTATGGACATAGCAAAGTCACCACAGCTATATTGGTGATAAGGGAGGTCCCAAGCCCACACTTTTATGGCTTGCATCACACGTGCAATGTGGAGTTGATGGAGTGTCAATGTTGTTGCAATACTCACAATGAAGTGATGGAATGATGCTTGAGAGTGAAAAAAGAGCTTGAATGTGTAGAGAGATTCCAAGAAGATGGAATGATAGTGAATATTATGAATTTGAAGATAGAATAGGAAGGAATAATGCATTTTCAGGTCAGTTGGTTGAAGAGGGATGTTACAATTCAGCCCTAATCGGGTGTGTAACACCTCTGCCAACTTTAGATGCAGGAATTCACTAGGGACAACAGCACGCTACACAAATGTATGTGTGTCACGCGTTCATCCTTGACAGATATTCTCTCATCGACACACAAGAAAAATGCCAAGTGGAAGGAAGGAAAATGGGTGATGTAGAATTTCGCCTTTGGATTTGATTTTCTAAGGTGAGGGTATGTGAAAGGGGAATTTTCTCAAGGGGTGAAAATTCTCTCGTATATATTTTTCCCCCACTTTAGCTAGCACGGATATTGATGAGCGCTCAATAAAGTAGATCGAAGAGTTAGTGGGGTTAGAAATGTATACTTGAACCATCAAGGAAGCAGACCGTGATCCAAAAAACTCAAAAGTGCAGGGCAAGCAACTGACTCCATAGGTACTCTGATTGGGGAGTTTTGAGCAAAGGACTCCATAGCTCCACAGAACTATGAAGTTTCACAAAGTACACCAAAGGCCCTCAAACCAACAATGGACAAATCTTGTAGGATGAAAGTGTCTCATAGGCACACAAACCTAGAAGAAGGCAACCCCTAAATTCTCTCTCATGAAGGAAGCCCAATGAAGTAAGTGCCTTACAGGCCTATAGACCTGCAAGAATGCAACCCCTACAAAGTGACTTTACATGAACACCTACAAAGAAACATGTTAATCCATAGATAAAACATGTTAGGAAACAAAAAGTGGCCATGTAGGAAAACAAGTAGATAGTCAACAAGTTGTAAGGCTTTCAAAGAGGTCCCTTAGGAAACCTTCAAAAAAAGAGGGGTCCACTCAAGGGACATGTTATTTGGAAGTGTAAAAGAGATGTCTTTTCTCAAATCAATTCATCATCAAGGAATCCTTTTGATAGATGTTCACTTCATCAAGGAATTCAAAAGGAAGAAGATGCCCCCTCGTGAGGAGAAGGTCGAAGCTTCTCTTGTAGGAAGAAGTTGCTCCCTCCTTAGAGGAAAGTTCTCAAGTTCTTTCTTTGTGAACCCATGATGAAGGAAATACATTCCGTTAGGGGTCCAAGTTGAGAATGCGATCTTTGGAAAAGCTTGTAAGGATTTTTAAGGAAAGATTCATTGGAAACAAATGCATTTTTTGAAAATTGAACCATTATGAGAGCAACATTGTCATACATATGAGGGACAACTCAAGCAAAGAAGAAAGAAAGATAAAAGAGTGAAAGAGAAATAAAACAAAGAATAGACATAGGGGTGATCTGATATTTCAGGTTCAGAGCTACTCATGAATATATAAGTATAGTAATAGTATATAATTGAACTATCATCAACCCCCTTGTATATTAGAACATGTGAAGAATGCACAAGAAGACAAAGTAAAAATAAAAAATTGGGTCAACATGGAAGGGAAGCCTAAATGCCCCCAACTCTTTGCATTGTCCCCAAGTTTCCAAAAATCAAAGCACATAACAGAGGAAGAATGATGGAACAAATAGATGAATTTTTACAACACACAATCACTCATGTATCCAAGCACCAACAAGGGTGACAAGAGTCATTTATCAACACATAACACAAGCATGTGGGAACACATCACAACACACACACACACACTCCTAATCTAAAGGTAAATAAGAGGTCTCCCCCTAACACTCATCGATCAAGAGGTCATTTGCTTCCCAATCTAGATCATTATAAGAGGGAGGACAAGCCTGCAGTGGTGGAATATTAAGGGGAGGAGCATCCAAACCTCCCACTACAAGGGTTAAGGAAGAAAGCCCTACAAGGTCTTCTCCATTCGGCTCTTGTGGAGCTATGGTCAACAATTTGCAAAGATCGTCAACAAGGCCGAAACTTCATCCAAAGAGTTAAACATACACTTTCTAGGAGTGCCATTTCATACCTCAACAGACAGGGAGAACGGTGCCTGAGATTCACTGCTTGGATCATTGAGTGACTCGGGAGTGATGGAAAACTTAGGGGAAGCCGAAACTTGCTCTATCACTAGTACAAAACAAGCTAGCATAGGACCACTTTTTGGAGAAGGTGGGCTCCTCTTATGCCCTCCATTTATAGAAGGGCCAACCTCTACTTTCTTCTTGTCAGAGGATGTGAACTTCCCATTAACGAGGTGAGAGGTGCGAAAGAGGAGGAGAAAAACATGGTGGACACCATCAAGGTATTCAGCATATCCACGGGTTTGTGGAATTGTGGTATGTTCAAAGGGGACATCAAGAGAGGCGGCTCAACTGAAGGAGCGATAAACACTTGCATCTTTTTAGGGTCAGGTGCACTCACACTTGCAACAAGAGTTGGAAGTGAGGTTGAAATCGATTGAACAAAAGTATAGGGGAGGAGAAAGGAGGACACATCACAAGGCCCTAAAGCATGGGTAGTCATCTCTTCTTTTTTCTACAAAGCGGCCTGCTAAGCCACCAGAGCCTTTCATCGGCGCTTGTTCTCATGTGTGGTGCAGGTGCACCCTAGCATAAACATGCCTCAATAAGGAAAACTTAGATTTCAATTTAGTATAGTTGATCTTATGTTGTAATAAGGATTAAATGGCTACATTTAGCTTGTAAAAGGTCCTAGTTAGTCATTTTGGTGTCATTTGATACATAATGTGAAAAGTTACAAAAATGTAAAAAAGGTTGTCACAACAACAAATTGAAAAAATACGACTAATTGTAAAAAGGTGGAATATGAAAGGTTAGATAGTTGAAAAGTTAGTTGGAGGCGTTGGTTCAGGTTTATAAAAGCTTGTTGAATCCTCACAAAATTTGAGGCAGGTTAGAGGATGATATATGATTGAAGAAGTTAATGAAGAACATTGATTCATGTTAAATTTTCTGCATTTTTTGTGTTCCAGGCCATTGTACGACCACATTCTTTGCATATAACCTCCACTCCTCCATTTTAGATTGAATCCCTATGAATCTAGTTTATTTTTCATTTTATTTCATTTAAATCCATTCAGTATAGTGAAAGTTATGAGCAAAAACCTCTAGGCGACTAAAACCCTGATTTAGGGTATCCAGTGTGTTTAAAATATTGTTTTTCTCAACATATAACCATGGAAATATCCTGAGAATTGGTGAGTAGCATTTTTTATGAGTATTCTAAAGGATTTCAAGGTTGTAGGGGTTGATGAGAAGATTTTGGACAGTTTCTACAAAGCCTTAGGACTATTTTTGCATAAAAATCTGGCAATTGACTGTGTACAGTGTAGTTTGCAAAAGTTTGTTGGCAGTGTGTGAGTCCTCATTGAGTATTATTGATTTGAAAAGATGTTTGGATGTATTTTGGTATATTTCTTGATAGGGTGTGGTGAATTGGTAAGTTGAAATAAATGTTTATTGACTGCTCTATTATGGAAAAGTATTAGGAACAACCAAGATTCTGAGTTTAGATGATGAAAAAGGTAATCTCACTTGGTGATAGGGATTTAAAAGGTTGTATTGTGTATTTTGAACCCTCTCTAAATAGGTTTTGGTAGGTTAAAAGATTCTTGTTTTCATTTATATATTGATCTTTAGTCTAGTAATAGTCCTATTTTGGAAAGAAAATGAGGGTTTTAGGAGATGTGTTGATGAAATATCATGTATAAAAAGTGGGAATGGATCTAATATGATTGTGTAGGATATTTTATACTTTTTTGAGGCATTATTAAAGAGATATGGGCTTGGGAACTTGGTTTTGGTGGTTTAAGTGGTCTTAAAATTCCTAAATGTTGACTAGGACAGTCTATTTTTGAAAGTTCTCATATGTGAGTTGGTTAAGTTGATGAAAGGGATTGAGACAAACATTTTAATGTTGCTTAATGTGTTTTTGAGAATTAACAGGTGGTTTTATTCCTTAATATCTATTTTGGTGTGTTAAAACAAGGGTTTTGTGAGGAAGGATTGAGTCCTAGTTGCAAGGACTAGCAAGAGTTGGTTGTGTTTTTGTCAGGTTGAGTTAGGGTGAAGTTGTTTGTGCTCCTACATTGTCATCAATGTGCAAGGCAGTTACTATGACTCTTTGAGCTAGAGGTCAGGAGCTACGAAGGGATAGGAGGCTCCTTCTCAGCCATAGGGGTTCCCATCACATCCGTCTCTGACAAGGGAAAGAATCCTAAATAGGAGCAGGAGGAATAGGTTGAGAAACAACAGGGGGAGTTAGCTCTAGCTCGTCGGCAGTGGGCCTCTTCCCATTCATTGCTTTAGGAGCAGAAGTGGTGAGAGGTCACAAAGGTCGAGACATAGAGGAATCTTCTCATGGACCCTATCTTCTATTGTATAGGTAGGGCCAAGGTCCAAGAGACATAGAGGGAAGATCAAATATTTGAATCTTTGGTTTGGACCAAGCTAGTATCATCAAACTCATTAGGTAAAAGATAGGATTATTCATCCAAAACACTTCTTCAAAAAGAGGAGAGGAAGAGGAACCTCGAGGATGGGCATACTTCTCCTTTCCCTTCAGAGAGGAGGAGGCATCTTGTTATTGCATTACCGAAAGGGTTAGTTTTGGTTGCCCCTTGCCCCTGGTCTTGTACTTCACATAGCTTTGATAAAGTAGGTTTGTTCTTGGGGGAAGCGGACCGACCAAGGTGGGCCAAAAATGATCCAATTTGTAGCCCCCACAGGACACCAATGACTGGTATCTAGTGTCATGCATGATGTACACAACACCTTTATGGGATAATTTCAAATACATATGAATGACAAAAGAGATTATGTTCATGGAAGCTAGCCAAGGTATGCCTAACTTCACCCTAAACAAAAAAAATTATGTGATAACATCAAAACTTAATGTTCACAACCCTAGCTCCAACTAGGACGAAAAGAGTTATTGAACCATACAGCTTGAGAGAGAGGATATCATGCGTACGGATGGTAGATTTTGTTTCTTAATACTCCTCCCTTCTTAATGAATTTAACCACAATGTCTCCTCTGTAATGATATTCAATTGACTTGCAAGGTCAACTAAGACCCCTGCCACAATGTTACCATTGAGATGAGCAGGAATGTAGAGGGGAGAGGGCCTGTTATTCAAGGGAATGTCCTGCAAGGTGAATGTCATGTTTGATGAACCAATCATAGGCTATAGGGAAGGAGCAACCATGATCATGTTAACATTCTCTGAGGGTTGAGTGGTAGAGTCGGTGGGATCAATAATTAGGTTAGCAGAATGCGATGGAAACAAGTCCCTGTATATCTGCAACTCACTATTTTCTTTTACCACTGATTTATTTGCATTTTTTTACTCCCAACAAGATGAATAGTACTATCCTTGATGCGGTCCTGTATCTCATGACACAGGCACATACAACATTCGGTATCATGTCCGTTGACTCAATGGTACTAACAAAAGGCATTTGCATCCTACTAATTAGGGTAAGGTTCCTTGAGAGGTTTCAAGTTTTCCAAGGTTATGATCTTATCCTTCAACAACTTCTGCAAGCTAAAAGAATAATATTTTGCTAACTTTGTGAACTTTATGTTGCATCTGAGGTCGTTATCATTCGTTGTGGCTACTACATTCACAATAGCCTTACCTTTTCCTGAGATCAATACAATGAACTTCCCTTCTGAATGAGAATGTGAGGAGGATCCCCCAAACTAAACTATTGTTTGTTGATATTCTCGTAATGCCGCACACAAATGCGTGAAATAAGGGTACTTCATAAGGGAAAACTTTTCCTACCAAGGTATTTGCAGGTTCCCTATGAACACCTTTTGGACGTTAGAATTGGATAGTGGATACAAGATCTGTGAAAAGAGTGCTTGATATCGTGTTATGAAATAAATTATCTTCTCATTATCCCCTTGCTTGCATCGGACAAGGTTAGAAAAGGTCATCTTTGGTTCAATGCTGGCTTAGAACTATCAAAGAAATTGATTTACGAGTTGGTCAAATGAGAAAATAGAATTGTCAGGTAAGGAATAGTACCATTCAAGGGTTGTATCCTTAAGAGATTGAGGGAATAATTTTTCCATCAATGCATTGTGATGGAAGAAGTCTTTACACATGGATTTGAAGGCAAACACATGCATTTGTGGGTCCCCTTTGCCACCATAATTTTCAAATTTTGGAATCTCCATTCCTTGCAGGAAGGGAGTGCTCAAGATTGTCACTGAAAATGGGATATGTCGGAAGAAGGGCTGAAAGATAGGCTAGGTAGAGGCCTGGAAGAGACTAGCCAGTTGTTTATGCATACGACCCATGTTCTGAAGCAGGGTGTTCAAAATAGGGTCAGTAGATGATAGAGGACCAATGAGACCTCTAGAACCACCGCCACCAGAACCACCCCCGAAACCACCTCCAGAACTACCTCCAAGGCCATCACTATGACCTCTATCAGAGCCACCACTACTAGTAGGGCCTCCACCAGAGCCATCTCCACTTCTGAGATCACCTTTTTGGCCTCCACTGGAGCCACCCCCACTACCAAGACCACCTTTATGGCCTCCACTAGAGCCACCTCCATGAGTGTCGCCTCCACTACCAAATCCATCACCACTTATTCCACCTAATCCTCCACCGCCAACGGCAGTAGGAGGAGAAAAATTGAACCCAAGGGGTGTTTTACTCACCTTGAGAGTGTTGGGATCTTGAGGAGTAGAAGAGATACTGATTGAGGCCTTGATTCAGCCATACATATAGATGTAGTGGGTATCAAGACACCTAGTTGTCTTTCATAGGAATTGAGCACTTATCCTTGGGTGGTACTCGATCTAGGCCTATGCGAAGGGACATAGGCTTCGGTTAGATCAACAAGGCCACGTAGAAATTCCATGCATGTTTGATCTTTCCCTAGTAACTGTCTCGCCTCACTTGCAAGCCTAGCGTCTCTCTCCATGTTTGGTGATTTCTCTAAGTGATGCACAAGGTCTAGCAATCTATTATCTACTACCATAAGGTATTTTGTAGGGATACAGATGACATCATCCTCATCTATGGATGAAGCTGTAGGGAATGTGGGAGGAGTAGGCACATGAGTGGTCTGTTCCATGAAACCCATCTTGTTAGCATAGTTTGTAGGAAAACCAGTGGGAAAATTGGAGGTGAAACTAGAAGTGGACCTTCATCTTCTCCATTGGTAGGTGTCACACACCTCTCCTGACAACGTACCCAGAAGTCATGGACTGGGTTGTGATGCTCATAAACCTTCACAACACTCAAGGTTACAATAATCACAAGGTACGAGGGAAAATTTTGAACACAAAAGAATGGGTAGACACTCTTCACGTCGGGTTCACCAAAAAATGTAAGAGAGGGGGACGAACCATGTCAAGGCTCTAGGTCATGAAGAGCTGAGAGAGGAGGGCTTCCCTAACTTACCTCACTCTAAAGGGATTTTTTGGGGTGAGGACTGAGAATGAAGGGCACTATATAGTACTTTTGTCACTCTACAAATTTGAAGTTCAAGTTTAGGCTAGGCGAGCTAGTTTTTGGTGTTAGTACTATACCTTAGGTAGCTCTATGTTTGAGGATGACAACATGGTTTTGGGATGACAGTGCGGCATGCTAGTGTCTCTTAGGCGCATTGGCGTCTGTATGGACAAAAAACATGAAGTACAATAAAAACTACCTAAAAACTTATTGACAGCCTAGCTAGTTGATTGTGACAAGAAAGATAGAATGAGAAAGTATAGAAAGTAAAGACGATGATGATAAAACAAGTAAATAAGATCTAGGGTGACGAAGATAATCTCACAAAAGTGTCAGTTTGCTAGCTAGCTCCATGCATACGTCAACCTACACATAAGAAGGATGGAAAATTGTTGGGGTTGTATAGGGTCCTACCTCAATCAGACCCCTGCTTTGGTGTTTCCACCTCCATGGATAGCCAAAAATAAATGGAGTAGAATATGTGATAAAGAAAGTAGAAAGAAAGATTGTAATGAACACTACAAAACAATACTATGCTACTCAATCAGATCATAAAGGATAGGAGAGAAGTGTTACCACCTCCACCCAAAATCTCACTAGCCAATGGAGGAGAATGCAAGGTATGGACTTGGAAAAGTCACCACAGCTGCAACAGTGATGAAGGGAGGTCTTGCAAGACTCCAAGCCCACACTTCTATGGCTTGCCTCACACATGCAATGTAGATTTGATGGAGTGTCAATGCTGTTGTAATGCCCACAATGAAGTGTTGGAATGTTGCTTGAGAGTGAAAAGAGAGATTGAATATGTAGAGAGATGCCAAGAAGATGGAATGATAGTGAATAGAATGAATTTGAAGGTAGAATGGGAAGGAATGATGTGTTTTTTTGTCAGTTGGTCAAAGAGGGATGTTACAATTCAGCTCCAATCGGTTGTGTAACGCCTCTACCAACTTTAGACACAGGAATCCATCAGGGACAACATTCTGCATAGATGTCTGCATGTTGCATGTTCATCCCTGACAAATATTCTCTCACCGACACACAGGAAAAATTCCAAGTGGAAGGAAGGAAGATGGGTGATGTGGAATTTCGCCTTTGGATTTGATTTTATAAGGTGAGGGTATGTGAAAGGGGAATTTTCTCAAGGGGTGCAAATTTTCTTCTATACACTTACAATCATTCATGTTCATATTGAAACCAAAATCAAATTTTAAAATATTCTTGCAAACTAAAGGTTGAAACCATTATCCCATCATCCAAATCATAATCTGAAATTTTCCATCTCAATCAATCATATTAATGGGATTCCATTCATCCAAATAAAAAATTATAATCCTAAACCTATTCCAAATCCTCTTCTGAAACCTTAGGCAATCCAAGGTAATCTTCATCAACTCTCATCCACTTATCTTAATATAAATCATCTAGTCTAGCCTTAATACCAACCTATCCAAATCAAGACCTTAAGATCAAACATCCAATCCTAATAAATATTGCTTAATACCTTATCCAACCTTAAGTTAGCAATGGAAAATTAATTCTAAATCAAGCTTGATTAGGAAAGTTTTCTACCCAAGTATAGCAATCCAAATCAAATCAAATCAAATCCCTCGAAGGTCTTGGTCCTTGACCAACCCATCTAAACTAAAACTCCAATCCCATTCCATAAAAATTCTAAATAGAAACTTATCCAACATCTAAGCTATCACACAACAAATTCAAATCTAAAAAATATTTGATTTCAAAATAAATATTAAATTCCTAAACCCAATTGAGTCTATCATCCATATTAATCTAAATCTAAACATTATTTCATTTAATGAATCCCCTCGACATCAAACCAAAAATCCCTTTGATTATTATGACGATGTTAGTATTGTTAGCTAAGAATAATATTATACCTCTAAACATCATGATAATGATGAGATTCTTGTGGACCAAGATGAATCCACTCATGAATGAATAGATAAAATTTCCTTAAGAATGATTTCCACAAGCTCTTGTTTCCCAAACATTATTCATCAAGAATACATATACCAAGAATTGGCTAGAACAAGTTATTCTACCACTCCTAAATGTATATATGTTGGTCATCCTTATAGAACCTTTAACAAGGGAAACTCATATTTATACAAAGAACCCCATTGCTCATCCATGCCCACCTCACAAGAGCATATTGTAATCTACACCTCCTATGTCAACCCTTCATCCTAAAAACCTTTTAAAACCAACCCATCCCATCAACCCAATCAATAATAAATAATTTTGTCTCTATGGATCTTCATCAAGGTATATTTTCAAAAATCAAACCACAAAAAAAAAGGTGTGCAATCCCACATTGCTAAACCTATTTCATCTAAGTATATTATTGACCATGCAATCATCAGCCCCAAATCCATTAAATCTAATATCCATAAATTTTAATGGCCCCTCCCTCATCTATGTGAAAAAATATAAGAATCTATCTATGCATCAATCCACCCTTGTGTCATCCATAAAATTCTAGATATGTTAGGAGATTATTCCAAAGGATGCACAAACATTTCCCCACCTAAATCAAGATCTAATCATCCATACTAATGTGTTCCATGATACCATACAATCCTAAGATAAAAGCACCCATATCAAAACCATCAATGATCTCATCCCTAAACTATAATCCTATCACATTGGTTCTACCACCTTTATCCAATCAATTTTTCTCACCACTGAGGAAACTACCACCACCAATCCTTACCTATTTAAAAATGAAATTGCATCTTGGATTTTCTAGAGAATGGATTATCAAGGAAAAGGGTTATGCCTTTATGAATAAGGAATCTTGAAACCCATACAAATAAAATAAATCCAAACATTTTAAGGCCTTGGTTGTATATCTAATGGTAAAAATGTTGGTAACACCTTGGCTAATCTTAAGGAAACTTCCTCCAACATCCAAACTAACACCTCTCATCACTCAGGTATCAATAGTTTATTACCACCAATCATTTCATTTACCCTATCACCCTCACCAACCCCACTAACAATCATTTAATTTGATCCCACTATTGATATCCCTATCCAAGATTAACAAATTCATAAATCATTAGACTTATTTCAACATGACGAAGACATCACCCAATTCATGGGATGTCAAGATAATATCTCCCCATGGGATCATAACATCAACTTTCTATGTGATTTGGATGCACAAGACTATACACCAAAGAAAAGAAAAAAATACAAGGATTACCATGTCAACGTGTTGACATGCAATACCATATATATATTAGACCCATAATAAAAACAAATAAACAAGACTATCAAGGCCCACCAATAAAAAAAATGAAGAAATGGGTTCCAAAGTGCAAATAATTAAAGTATCAAAAGAAGAATCCAAATCTAAAGCAGATATCATCCCCAAATCTGAAAATCCCTACCCCCCATCCTAATCTTGACACCCAATATCTAAATCCATTTTGGGCCTCTACATCCCAAATTAAAAAATCCTAACTCCCCCATCTAAATCTATACATCTAAAATCCCTTACCACCTAAATCCTACATCCTAATCCAAATATTCAACATCCATCATAGTATGTGCAACTATTGGTTTTAGTTCCCCTTAGTCCCATGAAATTTTCTCATACCTCCAACATTCCATCCTTTAATCTACGCATTTTTAAAAGCCTATCAGTTATCCACCATCACATCCCTTTAATCTATTTTTTTTCCAATCCCCATTATCCTCTATCTAGTTTTCCATCCATTTTATTTCCCTTGGTAGTATCCTATAATATCAAATCCATAATTTTATCATGTTTAAATTTTATAGAAGTCAACTTAGCAACCAACAAGGATTTTACCAACATCTATGAGAAAAACCATCAGCATGGTTCATAAAATAAATTGACATGATCATCATGGAAGTAGATTCTTAAGTCCAAATTCACGTGCCTATCCTCCATCCACATAATTTTGTAATCCTCTCACCCTCATCCATAATCAAATTTGTATATCCTTTATCTGATTCCATCCCTCCCATCCAAAAATAAATAAAATTAAAATAGTCAAGAGAAATTATTTTCCACTAGTGAAAACCATTCATATGGTGCCTTGGACAAGTACCATGATGAAAAACTTGTAAATAGGAATTATGCATAAATATTATAGATCAAGAGCATGATACAATTGGGAGCATGTTTTTTCCCATCATATCTACCTATCCATTATATTTTCATATCTACTCCCATCATACCCAATCCATCCTCCCTTCCTAATTTTGACCTTGATAAAGATAAGGGCGTAATCCCCAAAAAATATCTAAAAAATATAAGCCTTACTTTAAATCTACCATCCACCATACTTGGACTAGGATTATATTTCCATGAGCCATGATTATGAAACTATATTCCTTATTCTATTTCCCTCCTATATTTCCCACTATCTAATTCATGTACAATATTTGGACAATACAAGCATTATAGTATAGTGTCTTCCACAACATATCCAAAGTGGGGCATGTTATTCCTATATGGAATCATCCTTAGACATCACATCCTAAGAAACATCCAACTATCCTTAATACCTCCCATATTATCCATCCATGTCACAAAAATCCACTTCCTATGATACTCTACACTCATTCTTCCTTGGAGAATCAATCCCAAATGTCCATCTATTAATCCATCACCCCCATCCTCTATCTAAGGAAATCCCTAGCATCATTTCATCTTTATATCTAGACTTGGTTCTCCCTTTTCATTGATTCCAAGCCTCTATATCCAAACAATCCCAAAGTAGCCCATCCAAATGCATGTTATCCTAATCCATGCAATTTAGCCAAGTAGTCTAGCACCTCATCAAAAGAATCTATAAATTTGTTCCCAACCCTACTATAAAACTTGATCCATTTTACTCAAATCATTAGATTCATTAGGATAAATTACTCCTAATCCTTTCATTGTTGTCATCATCAACAATTCTATCATCATTATCATCAACAACCATTGGTTTTTAGCTAAGTTAAGGGTAAAATATTTGTTGGTATTTATATCATTTGTATATACTTATTTTTTTCTTATGTGTATTATCATTTTTATTTCACCCATCATGGTCCTTAATAATATACCATCACAACAACATCATGTTCTTAAATATCATGGTGTCAAATGACATATTCTTGGATACAATGTTTTTCTTTAGGCTAGTCCTTTACTCACTCGGATCGTTGTCACCCAAGTCCTTATACCTTTTACATAACATCAAGTTCTATATCAAATAAAAGGTTTCTCAACTAACTTAGCATGAATATTATCCCCCATCCATTCAAATCTCTCTCCCCTTTTTCTCTTAACCAATCTCCATATCCTAATCCATCTATCATTTCATCTCTTATCTTTTATCCTCAAATCCCTTCATCCCTTTTGAGAGAAAACCCATGTTCTTCAAATTCACCTATCCTCTTAAGAGGGCATACCTACCTCCTTCCTCTTCCTCACTCCCCTCCTCCCAATGATTTGGGGCATCCTACCAATAGTACCACCTCTTCCAAAGCCATTATGTTTTATTATTTTTTAAAATTATATTGCTTCTCTTATTCACAACGTCATCTCAGAGAGGAAAAAATATAGACACCTAAAATTGTCCACATCCTAACACACTTAATTCACCTGATTTTGTCTCCTTCCACTATTAATTAATAAAAGAAATTATATTGCTATACTCTCCAATCATCTTCCTAACATTTAAATTAATTTTAATCATGTATTTATTTAATTAAAACCATTTATCCCCCTTTCCTCTATATTCCAACCTTAATTAAATAAACTCAACACTTATTTAATTATGTTCACCCTTCATATCCCTTTCATCTAATAAATAAATAAATATAAGCTTTTATTTAATTCTCCTTTCCACCCTCAAGCCATTAGTTGACTAAAATAAATTAGTTAACTTGTAAATCCACTTACACATGTCTAATTATGATTAATCTATGGTAAAATTGCACATGTCATGTATATACATGGCTCAAGCTTCCCACTTCCCCACAAAATCCTCTCATTAAATCTCATCCATCCATTTTATCAAGAAGATTTTGAACCTTCACATGTCTCCAAAAAAGACTTTATGGACTTCAAAATAGGTTATTTTTTTCCTCACCATTCATCCTTTTCCAAGACAATATTGACCATCCAAATTCATTTAATCTTGAACCTCTTCAAGTGCATCAATCACAAAGTGACACTTAAAGGCTTATCCTTCTCCCAATTCTCTCAATCAGCTTCATCCATTGATCTCTTAGATTAATCTCAAACCTTAATCAATAATCCTTAGAATCTATGAAATAATATCTTTTTTAAACCATTTTCAAGAGGCCCCTTAAGTATAAATTCATGGTGTCAATTTGAGTAGCAAAATCATATCTCTCAAGAACAAATATATTGGATCATAACCACACACATCTTGTGCATGCAATATGGAGTTGTGGGTGAGATAACTCTTATTTTCTTTATTTTTTTCAATATCTTAGCTTAATATTAGGTATCAATTATGTGTAGAATAGGATTTTAATTCATTATTTTAGTCCTTTTTTTATGTTTGACATCTTCATTTATCATAGGCCCTTCTCACCTTCATGCCCTAATCTTTGGTGCCATAACATTATCTTTTTAGCAAGTAATTTTGTTCTATAGGAAGAGCAACCTTAGGTACCCATAAAATATGACCATTTGTTGAAGAGACTATAAGTCCTCTTTCTAAAAGAATATATGGAGACTTAGTTTGAACAAAATTATAATTGGATTATATTGTGCACACATCAAGCTGAAATAATGTTAACATCACTTGAAATAACCATAAAACCTATAACCATGTTGTATCTCGAATTAGAAGACAAGCATACCTACATTGATTATTTTTCTTACTAATAAAAGGTTTTGTGCTAACTAGAAGGATATGAAAAATAACACTACTTCTCTTAACTCTACCATCGAGAAATTTAATCTAAGTTTTACCATGACCAACAACTTTTAGATAATCGTTCTTCAATCAAGGTGATTTGGAGAGATGTTGCGGAGGAAATAATGAGTTATTTTACCCTTGATGGTCTCTTCTTTGTTCTATCTTGGCATCATTTTGTTTTTCTTAACCATTTTAGGCATAAGAAGAAGGTGTTGTTCCCTTTCTATTTACTGGTTTCTTTAGAAAATGGCATAAGAGATATAAACACAATCCAAAAAACCCTATCCTTCATGAAGGTTTAATTATGTTAATTTCTAAGTATGTTAAGGCCTTTACTATCCCTACTCAACCCAATATTTCCAATGTTGGGAAGAAGAAGAAGAATCTTGAGTATATAATGGGGTCAGAGGATGATTTTGATGATGAATATTATGCCCTTGGGTGTAATGTGTCCTTGGATGTTGATTCAAAATCTCTCGCCATCTCTGAAGGTAAGAAAATAAAAAATAATAAACCCCCTATCTTCTCTAGGGCTGAAGAGTATGATACAGGTGACGAGGAAGAGGTGGTTCAGTCCTACCAAAAGTCTTAACTTGTGAAGGGGTCGGGTAGAAAAAAGCTGAAGGGGGATGTTTTGGGAAATTTGAGCAAGGAGGATTCATATAATAGGGGTCATCTGGGGGTCCCCCTATTACTAAGTTATAGAAAAAAGAGGAGTCAAAGAGGAGGAAGTTTCCTATGAATCTAGGGAGGGATGAGTTGTAGGAGCATGATGGAAGTTTGATGGGTGTTGAGGACCAGTTGTTGGAGCCGAACTTGGCTAAAGGTTCTTTTGTCTCTAATCAAAAAGGGAAGGAGACCATGGATAATGATACTACTAGCAGTGATTCCCAAGAAGATTATGCAGTGAAAAAGGATGGTTTTAACTTTAGGAGGGAGATTATGCCTAATTATCTTGGTTTGGTGAAAGAGATCTCTCTTCCCTTGTTCAAGCTTTTCAAATGGGTTTTCCATGAGATGAGCTCCATTAATGTTCAGGTTATAGCTATGAGTAATAATGTTGATGAGTCCTCTTCCTCTAAGAGGCCTAATGTGCGAGCTCAAGTGAACAAGGTTCAACTCAAGGTCAATCAGTTATTTGACACTCTCAAAATGGTTGCTGACGAGATGATCAATATGAAAAATACTTACAAATAGGAGATTTCTACCCTTGAAGGAGGTTTGGAGCATGCCAATCAAAAATTGGAGAAGGTTCTAGAGGTCAGTAAACATGATATGTGCAATGAAGCCAGGGGTTTGTGTTTGTTGAATAAGAAGGCTAGGAAGTGGCTAGGGGGGGAATTCTAGAATGAAAGACATGGTGGTTGGTGGTGGTGCTCAGCAAATGATGACTAGTGAGACGATGCCTTCTTCTAGAACCTGTAACAAGACCAAATTAAATGCTAAGGCTTGTATTCATGTTGAAGAGGTGGTGGAAGTTATGAATGTCCATCAGAAAATCATTGATAGTGATCTTGAAGCAAGAACATTCTTAATAATCTTTAGTTGGGCTCTGTTTTCTATGCTTTTTTTGGCTGTTTGTGTGCTTGTTTTTTGCTACTTTTTGGCTGCTTGTTCTATTTTTGATTATATGATGAAGCAGTGGTTTGTAAAGGGTTTTGGGGCCCCTTCAAAACCTATTTTTCCTATAATTAAAAACAATTTTGAGATAAGAATAATCACCAACTACACCTTACCTCCATCAAATGCCTCATACTTTGTGAACCAATATTTTTTATAAGTCATAGGGAAATATGCACTTAAATCTATCAACCATGCATTATCACCTACACATGTTGCCAAAGCTACATTAAAAACATCACCATCTTTCTTTTTACATACATAACCATAATCATTCTTCTTCTTCTTCTTCTTCTTCTTCTCTTCTTTACATTCCTTTTAGAAGTGAATAGGTTTTATACAATTCCAATATCCCACTTTGAACTTTCCAAGAGACTTAGATCTCCCCTTGGATTTGGATCTATACTTGTATTATTATTTTTCATCCTTCTTGATACTTTCTTTTAGTCTACCATGAACATGTAGGGCCTTCTTAGCACTAATTAAAGCTTTCCTCATTTACTCTAAAGCAAGGCACCAAAAATATTATCAACCCTTCAAACTTACAAAAATACTCCAAATGGTCATTACTAGGTGGTCTCGTGAATCAATAAACACACAACAAAGTCTAACATCAATCCTCTTCATCTATTTTAACAACCATTGAATTAAATTGTTCCAACAACATATTAAATGCATTCTTGAATGATATGTAATTTTTCCACCTTCCTCCATTCTTAAATAACAAAGCTTATTTCATTTGTATTAATAATTCTAGAACATATTACATGAGAGAGAGGGAGAGAGGGGGAGTGGGAGAGAGTGGGAGGTAGATATAGAGAGATAGATAGAGGGAGGGATAGAGGGTGGTAGGGATTGATTGAATGAGAGGTACGTAGAAAGAGGGAGAGGATAGATAAAGACAATTTGAGAAGGTAGAAGAGAGGGAGGGATGGAGAGGTAAGATGTATAGATAGAGAGAAAGCAATAGGGGTTGAGGGTATAGGGTTGAGGGATTAGGGTGGAGGACCTATAGGGTTGATGGTTTCTAGGGTATTAGGGTTTAATGGTTGAGGGTTGAGGGATTAGGATCGATGGTAGAGACAATTGGGTTGAGGGTATAGGGTAGAAGGTTTAAGGGTTTAGGGTTAAAGGGTTTAGGGTTAAGGGTTTAGGGTTGATGGTAGAGGGTTTAGGGTATAGGTTTGATGGTATATGGTTGAAGTATTAGGTTGAGGGTCCAATATAAAGGATAGAGGGTATAGGGGTTGAGGGTTTAGGGTTTAAGGATTGAGGGTCGAGGGTTGAGAATTGAGGGTTGAGGGTTTAATGTATAGGGTAGAGGGTAGAGGGTTTAAGGGTCAAGGGTTGAGGGTTGAAGGTTGAGGGTCGAGGGTTGAGGGTAGAGGATTGAGGGTATAGGGTTTAGGGTCAAGGGATTAGGGTTGAGGGTCCAATGCATAGGGTGGAGGGTATAGGGATTAAGGGATTAGGGTTTAAGGGTAGAGGGTAGAGGGTAGAGGGGAGAGAGATATAATTAGGGTATATGGTAGAGGATAGAGGGTAAGGTGCCAAAGGGAGAGACTTGAGAGTGTGAAGGGGATGAGAGGGAGATACTTGAGAGATAGGTAGTGAGAAGGAGTGTGAGAGGGATGAAATTGGAGAGAGAGGGAGTGTGAGTGAGAGACCTGAGAGAGGGAGGGGTTGTGGAAGGGAGTGACCTAATAGAGGGGGAGAAAGAGGGGGGTGGAGTGAGAGGGAATTATCTAGGTAGGGTGGGAAGGATAGATAGAGAGAGGGGGGAGAGAGAGAGAGAGAGAGAGAGTTAGTTACCTAGGTAGGTTTCTAGAGGGAGAGACCTAAGAGAGAGAGGGGGTGGGAGGGAGAGACATGAGAGAGAGGGAGAGAGGGAGGGAAAGAGTGGGAGGGAGATAGAGACAGATGGTAGTGATATAGAGGGTGGTGATTGACGAACAAGAGGCACGTGAGAAAGAGGGAGAGGGTAGATAGAGACAATTAGGAGAGGTAGAGAGAGGGATGGAGGGGAGAGGTGAGATGGCGATGCAGAGAGAAAGAAATAGGGTTGATGGTATAGTGGGTGAGGACCCATAGGTTGATGGTTTGTGTATTAGGTTTAAGGGTTGAGTGTATAGGGTAGAATATTTAAGGGTCGGGTTGGGGCACAGGGTTAAGGGGTTTAGGGTTGAGGGTTGAGGGTTTAGGGTATAGGTTTGAGGGTATATGGTTGAAGGATTAGGTTGAGGCTCCAATGTAAAGGGTAGAGGGTAGAGGTTTTAAGGGTTGAGGGTTGAGGGTTTAAGGTTGAGGGTAGAGGAATGAGGGTATAGGGTTGGGGGATTAGGGTCGAGGGTCCAATGTATAGGGTAGAGGGTATAGAGGTTGAGGGGTTAAGGGTCAAGAGGGCTAGGGGATTAGGGTAGATATTTTACTAAGTGGGTTTAAGGGTTGAGGGATTATGGTTGAGGGTAGAAGGTAGAGGATTGAGGGTAGAGGGTAAAGGCTTTAAGGGTTTAGGGTTTAAGGGTTGAGGGTTTAAGGTTGAGGGTAGAGTATTGAGGGTATAGAGTTGGAGGATTAGGGTCGAGGGTCCAATGTATAGGGTAGAGTGTATAGGGGTTGAGGGATTAGGGTTTAAGGGTTGAAGGATTAAGGGTCAAGAGGATTGAGGGATTAGGGTAGAGAGTTTGATAAGTGGCTTTAAGGGTTTAAGGGCTAAGGGATTAGGGTTGAGGGTAGAGGGTAGAGGATTGAGGGTAGAGGGTAAAGGTTTTAAGGGTTGAGGTTTTAGGGTTTAGGGTTGAGTGTTTAAGGGTTTATAGGGTAGAGGGTTAAGGGTAGAGGGTTAAGGTTTGAGGATTTAAGGTTGAGGGTAGAGGATTGAGGGTATAGGGTAGATTGTATGGGGGTTGAGGGATTAAGGGTCAAGAAGATTGATGGATTAGGGTATAGAGTTTAATAAGTGGTTTTAAGGGTTTAAGGGTTGAGGGATTAGGGTTGAGGGTAGAGGGTTTAAGGGTTGAGGTTTTAGGGTTTAGGGTTGAGTGTTTAAGGGTTTATAGGGTAGAGGGTTTAAGGTTGAGGGTAGAGGATTTAGGGTATAGGGTTGGGGGATTGAGTGAGTGAGTGAGAGAGAGAGTGAGTGAGAGAAAGGGAGTGAGTAACAGAGAGGGAGTGAGTGAGAGAGAGGGAGTAAGGGAGAGAGAGAGAGAGAGGGGAGTGGGAGAGAGATGAGGGCAGAGGGATAGAGGGGGTATAGGGGTTTTTGCGGGAGAGGGGAGAGGGAGAGATAATTAGGTTAAGGGCTGAGGGTATAGGGGTTACGGGGTAGAGGGGAGAGATAGTAGGAGCAGGAGGAGCAGAGAGGAGAGGAGCTGATAAAGGGAGTAGGGTGGTATGAGACTCAAGAGAGATGGAGGAGTGGGAGAGAGCAGGTAGTGGTAGAGGATAGAGGGTATAAGAGTTATGGGTAGAGGGTAGAAGGGAGAGAGATAGGAGGAGAGAGAGATAGGGGAGTGAGTGAGTGGACAAAGAGGAGTTGACAGAGGAGAGGGGCTGTGGGTTGAGAGATGAGGGAGAGATGAGAGAGAGAGAGAGAGAGAGAGGAGGAGAGAGGGAGTGAGTGAGAGAGGAGCTGAGAGATGGAGAGGGGGTAGGGAGGGAGACACTTGAGAGAGAGGAGGGAGGGGAGGGAGAGAGATGAGGGTATAAGGGGTTAAGGTAAGGGTAGAGGGAGAGATAAAGTTAGGGGGAAGGGAGGAGAGAGAGGAGTTGAGAGAGGGAGAGGGTATAGGTTGAGAGATGAGGGGAGGAAGGCTCTGAGAGGGAGAGAGGGAGGAGTGAGAGAGAGTGAGTGAGAGGGAGAGAGAGGGAGTGAATGAGTGAGTGAGTGACAAAGAGAGAGTGAGTGAGTGAGTGAGTGAGTGAGTGAGTGAGAGAGAGGGATTTGAGAGAGGGAGAGGTTATAGGGGTTGAGAGACAAGGGACAAAGAGAATGAGTGAGTGAGAGAGAGTGAGTGAGTGAGTGAGTGAGTGAGAGAGAGGGAGAGGGTATTTGGGTTGAGAGATGAGGGAGAGACTTGAGAGGGAGGAAGTGGGAGAGAGTGAGTGAGTGAGAGAGAGAGAGGGAGAGAGAGGGAGTGAGTGAGTGAGTGAGAGAGAGGTAGTGAGTGAGAGAGAGTAAATGAGTTAGATAGATAGTGAGAGAGGGAGTTGAGAGAGGGAGAGGGGGGGAGGGAGAGACTAGAGAGAGAGAGAGAGAGAGAGGGAGGAGTGGGAGAGATAGATGGCATAAGGGTTAAGGGAGATATACTAGGGTTTATGGGTTGAGGTGAGGGGTTATAAGTAGAGGTTAGAGGAGAGAGATCAAAGGAGGAGTGGAGTGAGAGATAGGGAGTTGAGATAGGGAAAGCGGGTATAGTTGAGAGACAAGCGAGATGGAGAGAGAGAGGAAGGAGAGAGATATGAAAAGGGTTATGGGCATAGTGGTGAGGGAGAGAGACAGAATTACAGCATATGGGTGAGGAAGAGATAAAATCAGGTATATATGAAGTAGACAAAGAGAGAAAAAAAATCTATTAAAACCAAATTTCACATAAGGCAAGCACATTTTGAAGAAGTAGAGAGATGGCCATTTTATGAAGAAATAACATGCTCACGTTATAACTTGAGCGCGTTTTGTGTTGCACTAAAAATGGTAAAAAAACTCAATATACCCGTGATCTCAAGGCCCCTCATTTTGCATATATATATATATATTCTCCTGGTTTTGTGCGTGCTCTGACAAAAAATAACTTTTTGATGATGTTGTGAAGTGTGCATGCATGTTTTTCACATTCCACCACCTTTTTTCATGATTTTTCTACCACCTTGGGTATAGAAATAGTAGAGTTTTCACGCTGAAAGACATAATATCAATTCAAGTTTGAATTCCAGTGAAAAATGATTTACAATTGAAGTTTGGAGGGGAACAAGCTTTCTAAAAAGTCAAATTGTTGAGGAGTTTGAAGAAAGAAGAAGCTAAGGCTACATAATTGGTTGAACTCCTCCATTTGAAACTCCTCGTTTTTAGGTATGTAAAGTATTTACACATTTTATTTCATTCTATTATGGCTTGCTTTCATTTTTGTTATTTTATATATCTCCATGTTGATCATTGTTTGTTTGTCATTATAACCTTAGTTGTCAATACATGGCCTTAAATTACACAATTTATGGATTTAATTACATTTTTAAACCACATCTCTTTAGGCATTTTGTTATTTAACAACTGACTTACCTTGTGTATGCTTCCACATTTTGTATACACATACATATGACATACATTTTAAGGAAGTAAAATAAAACATTATTTCTCAATCCTTTATTATGGAAGTGCATACCATTCTCTGAAGCTTTCATTGAGGTATTTTGTCAAACAATTATACCAAGTAGCTCATTGCCTTGTCTATGCTACCAAATTTTCCATACATCTCTCTAAAAAATTGGAATATACTCCTCCCACATTGATAGATCTTAGAAACTATTTTGGTTTTCATCTCTATTTCTAAATTTACCTCATCACTAAACCTACCTCATCACTTTTATTTGTGATATATTTTAAATATTTCCTTGATTATTCTACCTACAAGGGATTCTAATCCTTCTCTCCACTATTAGAAGACTATTGAAGGCTAAGTTAGCAACATGGGGAAAGGTGCAACCTATCTTGCAATCATGGCTCAAAATGGAACTATGGACAAAGAATTTGAATTTTGATGCAACCATGGGAGGTCTTGCAACACAACTGAACACAAAAAATCAACCAACAACAACAATTCACAAGTCACAATTCTCAAAACTCTTCCTTGTACCATTGCCAACTCATTCAATCAGGTATCTCTTCTCGATAAGATTCTTTTACACCAAGACTTGAACCATTTAATGGACCCTTTAGGGTACACAATCAATGCCAACAAACCACTATTGGTTACTTTGTAGCAACTTTCTCAAATCAGGCTTTCTATGCCAACTAGGCCTCAAATTAGGACACTTAAGCAAAGAAACTTATCTTGAAACTTGACCAAAACCTCCAAACACATGTGGGAAGAAATTTATATGTATTCAAACCAAAGAATTCACAATTAGTTCTCAGAAATTCATCCACCAAGATGCCAAAACCAAAAACCCTTTTTTTAAGCCAAATAACCTACGACTTATGGGAAAACACACTTACCAACCTTATCAAAACATGCCACCACCTCAAAAAGGTCTAATATGGCCTGCACAAACTCAATTCAACAAGAAATAATGCTTCCCTAACACAATAATCACTTTATCATGTCAAAACCTCTCAAATTCGCATGGAAAACACCAAATTTCACTCTAGGGCTTCATGCCCAACTCAACTCTTGACCTCTCCTATACACACTCAACATTCCCACACCTTTTTAGTGATGTTGTAGACCCATTCCTTGAGTTATATTGGCCATAGTGAGAGGAATGAGTCAATACACCATTTTAAATGACTTTCAAACCTTAAAACTGTGTGTTCAAGTTGGTCTCAAAAATGGTTGACATGGTAGGGGTAGTGTATGCCTCATAGAAATGAGGTGCCATAGTGATGTACATCACTATGGCACCCCATTTCTATGAGGCATACGCCGTCTACTTTCTATTCCTGGTTACATCGCAAGCCAGCTCACCACCAGCTTCGCTAACAATGTGCTGAGAAGGTAGGGCAAAGGTATGCCTCATAGAAATGGGGTGCCAGCCAGTTGAATGGAAGGTAGGAACATATGTTCATAGAATGGGGGTTCCACTGCGAATACCACCTGGCAATCAGCTTCCCCATGAGGCATCGGCACTTATTTTCTATGAGGCATACACTTCCCCTCATTTTTCAATTCCCTTGTCGTATCATGCCAGCCCACCACTAGCTTGCCAATGCAAGAGGGGTTGAAGATAGGCATGTGATGCCCCATAGAGGCAATCCCCACTGGTGCCAGTGCGAGCCAGCTCAACACCCACTCAGCATGCCAATGTGCAGACCACCTTGTAGGCCACCAAATAACCCTCTTTTACAAAGGATGTACCTCCAAAACACTTTTTTTTCACCAAATATCAACTAATAGTCACTAATTGTGTTACAAAACAACAAATTCAACCATTATTTCTCAGAGCCTTGACCTCTAAAACACTGTACCACCAAACCCTCAACTTTCATGCAAATAACCTAGGGTTTATTGAAAGTCTTGTCAAACGGGCTTACCAGACCTCACCAATACCAATAACAATTCAAAAATGCCTTTCAAAAACTCAAACAACCATTACATGGAAGGTTCCTTCAACATTTCATCAAAACCCTTCTTTAACACCCCATTTACACAAGAAAAACAATGTAATTTTTCCATAAAAAGATAAAAAAAGTTGTTGAAGCATTGAGAACACTAATTGAAGAGTATTGGAAGAATAAAAAAAGGCCATCTCCAAATAAAAGGGATGTGGTAAGAAGGAGAATCGGTAGTCAAAACCGTGAGCCACATCCAAAGCATTTTTTGGATATGACTCAAACCCAATTTTTTCATAAATTTCAAATGGATTATCCTCAAATTAGTATTTGTTAAAGATTTTTTGAAATTCTTAAAACCTTTTATGTCAAGATAAATCACACACACACACTACTTCTTGATGTATACTACATATTGAATTCTCTAACCATTATGATGTTTATCGTTCTATATGTTGTGATTTGCATACTAACAATGTTTTGTAGGATTGTGTCATAGAAGCCCCACCAAAATCTTCAATAGAGTTCTTATAATCTTTTTTATGTGAAATAGAGGACAGCCAAATATTCTATAGGATAGCATACTTGGCTGGTTCATGCGAGTGTTGTAGTGGCTTGCAAGATATGCTAGTATGTCAACATATGGAAAGAACAGATGAGGTGGGACAAAAACTAGTAGAGTTCGAGAAGTATAAAATGGTGGCATACACTACAAAAGATGGGTCTCAAGAAAAAAGATGTGATTTGGTTATTCAGAAGATTCCATTGTATCAGTTTATCTCCATGTTTCATAACAATATAGTGTATGAGTATGAAAGGCATACCCATAGAGCTTGATGACTGGACACACAATTCAAGCTATGCAAGGACACCTTTCCAGTTGGAAGCATAGTATCAGTGGTTGAATTTCCTGAGAACTACACTCTACAACCACAACATGAGGTGCAGTCACGGTATTACAACTCCACACAGGTTTCGATATTTGTGCAAATAGCATTCATTCATGCAACTGATAGTACAAAGGACCAAAGGAAGGTATTGAGGGAGTATCACTTTTATATTAGTGATGATCGCAAAAATTATCCAGAGTTCGTGCAAGGTTTCTTCCAGATGTTCTACAGTGATTTGACTCAGAGGGGCATAGCATATGGTCGGCATATAATATGGTCGAATAACTATGCAGCACAGTTGAAGAACTTGCACATGTTCTACTGGTTGAGTAGGATGCTTGTCATTATAGGTGTACAACATATGTGTAACTTTTGTGAGGCTGGGCATGGAAAGGGGGAGAATGATGGTGCAAGAGCATGTGTGAAAATAGCATTAGCATGAGAAGAGTTAAAGTATAAAGACAATGCAAAGTTGACAGATGCAAGATCAATTGTCAAATGGTGTAATGCTTCGATGGGTCCAAGTAATGAAGGTATGTCTTCAGTTCATAGGTATTTTTGGTTGATGGATGACACTAACATTGCACCATATGAGGATTGTTGTACATTAATAGGATTGAGTGAGCTACACTCTTTCCTTAGCTTAAATATGGGTTCATGGAGTATCGATACACGGAAAATGGCATGCTTTTTTCTTCATGTACAATGCAAGCTTGGCATGATTGTGAGTTAGGGTAGTGGGTTTACAAATGGTTGACAAGTTATCTTAGCCCACTTCACATGTATCGCCCTCCAACGGAATTGGAACTAACACATATGGAATCATCAATCAACTTTGACCACGCATCAAATCTAGTTCAACCAAGTAATATATCTACTTGCTTAGTTTTTGAAATTCCATATTGTTATATTACTTTGTAGTGTATTTGTAATGTTGAATAATTTCAAGAGATTTGTTGCACATATCAATGTAGAGAAATTTTATGCAGTTATTACAGATGAAGATAACGAAGAGGGAACAAACTATTTCTTGTGTCATTGTGTTGAGGCAAAAAAGAAATTGGAAGCCCTAGTTATAGATGGAGAAAACATCGAATACCCTATAGGCTCGATTGTTGTTATTGGAATGTGGCTTAGAAGGTACCCACATAAGAGTGTTAAACATTGGTTGTTTCAGGACTTGACACACATCATAAGATTCTTCATCACTCGAACCTTGTTGTGGCATCCAATGTTTGTTTGACCAAATATGGGGGTAGACCTTTGAACAAGGTCTTGTGGAAGGTCCATGAGTCTAACCACGAGGAAATACTTGACATAATAAAGAGTAGAGAAAACTCAGATGGTTCATTCGATTAATTTGTAAGTATGCACATCGGTTCTTATTAATTTATACTTGTATGCACATTAATTTTTTTGATGAAAATACTATCATCTTCTTTTACTTTTCCTATTTGTAAGCAACCTACTACAAATTTATTGGTGTCCCCTTGTAGAAAATGTAGATTTATGATCCATCCAAGAGAATGTCAACCAAAAAAGCAATGCAACATCCTTATTTTGATGATCTTGACAAATCTCAATCATGATCTTAAGCCATTACAAAAGTGTGTGCAAAGCTTGGTGAGGGAATTTCAAGTTATTCATTTGAAGTTAACCTTATCATGAGTAACTATGATGTAGACATTATAAGAGCATCTAGAATTTAAACTTACTCTATTCATGAGAGGTGTTGTGTGCAATAGGTATTTTGGAACTCCCACTAAATATGTATGACCAAGAGTGAGTTGAGAGACTGGCATGCCTATCTATAAGTTCCTTCCATCTATTTTCATTTCATTTCCATTTTGGATGATCTTTCTTTTTCTCTTTTCCTTTGTGTATTTCTATGAAGACTACTAAAAAATGATTGGTCTTTCATTGCAGAAAATGCTGATTTATGAGCCATCAAAGAGACTCTTATCCAAAAAAGCAATGCAACATCCTTATTTTGATGATCTTGAAAAATCTCAATTATGATTTGAAGCCATTATAAAAGAGCATGTGAAGCTTAGCGAGGAAATATCAAGTTACTCAATTGAAGTTAACCTCATAATGAGCACCTATGATGTATTGAAATTAGATGTTTTTCAATTTGAATATGTAAGTGGTGCAGGAGCACCTTGCTCACAAAATGCCTACAAAAGGAAAAATTTCAAAAAATTGAATTTTCAAATGTAAAACGTATTTAAAAGGTCATGTGAAAACCTATTTAAATGGATTTTAATGTTTATTAGGTCACTAGGAGGTGAGGCAATTGAATTTGAAAAAAAAAAATGCTAAAAGTGCAAAAATTGTCAAAAATGCAAGAAAAGACAAAAAAAATAGAAGTTGAAGAGTCTTGTTGTGGGAAATTAGAGGGATGGGTAAATGAAGGAAGCTGAAAAGTAATTTATTAGTTGTGAAACATCTATATAAAGCATGTAAGGTCAATTAAAACAAATATCTTTTGTATTCTTGAAGATTTACAATCAATAAAGTCCATGTTTTAGTGATTTTCTAAGTTTTTCCAGTTGTTCATTAACTTGTACAAACTACACAATAGTTGAAGGCCTTCAATATTATTTTTTAAGGTATAATAGTGAATTATCTTTCATTTGAATCTATTTAGGAGGGTATCCATTGAGTTTATCATTAGTTTGAACTAATTTTTCTCAACTCAGTCTGTAAGCCCTCAAGATTGGGGTTTTGAGAGTCTAGATAACCAATACTGACTACTCCACTGAATTTGATAGTTTAGATCATTGGAGTAGGTTATTCTGAGGATGTTTTACGTGTGTGTGTGTGTTTATTTGTGCAGTGGAATTCAAGAAACAAAGGTGGAGTTGCTACTACAAGGTTTTATGATGAATTTCCAAGTGAAAAGTGTGGCTCCAAGTGGTGTTTTGAGGAAAATTAAGTGTTAAAGGATGGAAGGAGGTTTATAATGCATATGAAGACATATCTAAACATTTTTGGAGTAGTGGCTAAGATTTTTAAGGTTTTCAATGGTATTTTCTATCAAATCCTCATTCTTTTTGCATGGTTTAAGCCTAAAAACAAGGTTTCTATTGTTGGGTGTTTAATTGGGACTATAAGCCCCTAAGTGTTGGTGAATCCTAAGTTTTGATACATGATAAAATACTTTTTTAATTCATATGGGTTTTT
>VDFB02291893.1:0-43156 GCA_007258455.2 Sequoia sempervirens
CCTAGTCCTAACTAGTCAACAAATGTAAATCGTGCGTGCCTCAACAAAATAAAAAACATTTGCAATCTTTTTATGCACCAAATTCAAAGGTTCCTAATTATGAAAACATGAAATGTGTTCATTATTAGATCCAAAAATTGAAGTGTTTTATGTTCTTTTTATGAGCACCAAATGAGAATTCCTATTTTAGAAAGCTTAAAACTGGTTCATTTTAACAACACCAAATCAAAAACTGAGTTTGTTGTTGTTCATTTTAATGCACCAAAAGAAAGTTACCAACTTAGAAAAAGCTTCAAATTTGTTCAATTTTAGATAGCACCAAAATCAAATGTGAGAGTTGTTGTTGTTCATTTTAAAGCACCAAAAGAAAGTTCCTAACTTAAAAAAGCTTCAAATTGGTTCATTTTAACAACACCAAAATTAGATGTGAGTTTGTTGTTGTTCATTTTAGTGCACCAAATGAAATTTTTTCCTAAGCTAATAAAAAAATGATTGTGGATCGAAAAATATTGGACTGATCGTCTTTCCTGTAACAAAGGTGTTAGTTGTTTTCATAAAAAAAAATGCACCATAAATCCTGCAAGATCTTACCAAGAGATGTTAGAAACTTTCCAAACACAACACACAATCAAATGTTAGGGTTAGATAGTTCATTAAGCATCAAAAACCCTACAACCTAGACCAAATTGTGAGGTAAGTTAACTTTAAGCGCACCAATGAAAAATTTAAATGCATAAAAATTGAAAACCATCTACACCATTGCAAAGATCATGAAATTCTACCCCATTTAAAAAAAAAATCATTGAAAAATACTTCTGTATGACCAAGATATGGTCATTTAAAGATAGGGTAAACAAAGGTCCTAATTGCCAGTCAATATCGCCCCTATCAGAAGAAAATGCAAGTTTCTTATAGCAAATGCAACCTTCCCATTGCAAATGTGACCTTCTTATAACAAAGGCGAGTTTCTGGGCTTGACAAGGGTGAATTTATTTTGGGCAGTGGCATGGAATTCCTTTCAGAATCCCTCTGGAGCCCTATAGCTTCAATTCAACTCACGAAAACATTAGTATTGAAGGCCATTGGTCCCACTGAGCGTGCCAGAATGTGTGAGGGGGAAAAAGGACGTTAGATTCAAATTCAAGGTGAACAAGAATGCAATTTGACAAAGGAATCTAATCTATAGTCAAATGCACAAATCTAAAATCTAAAACTCCTACACATATGAGATTAAGCTATACTATTGCAAACATAAGAAGGAACCTTCTAATTACCAAATGAAATGAAAACAAAAGATAGTTTCACCATCCTGTAGTGGAGTGTATTCGCTTGATGTTGGATCTCTTTTATCACAACGAAGCCTCCAAGTTCATGTGCAAAGTGTGGATGAATTCCTGGTTGATCAAAGGAAGGAATGAAGATCTCTCAAGGATTATCTCGATAGCACTTTGTTGCATAAGGTATGTTGATTCTCCGATCTATATTTGTGAGGAGAGAGGTTTGTTATATAGGAAAATAGATTTTGAATTGACAATTAGGATCACATTGGAGAATATCTAGATCAACGGTCAACATGTGTTGAGAGGATTTGGACATGATAAGATTGTACAAAGTTGATTGCACAATTTGTTGGAATTATGCCTCAATCAATACAGGCTGAAACCTCCATTGGAGCAAAGTCGGTATGGCATCTATCATGTCTGGATGACTAGCAGATTGGTAATATTCTATTTTGAATAGGTCACTGTGACCTTGTAGAAGTCTTGCCGAATGCTTATTCTTTGGAGCCTTCACTGTGACATAGTGTATTCGCTATGACCTCTTATCGCGTGGAGTTCTTTGGCCGACAGGCCATTCAATCATAAATCAGGGAGACTCATGACGACTACGGGCTTCGGGATAACCTATGTTGGTTCAGTGAGAAGTCTTAGTGAACAGTGAAGGTCTCATTGACAGAGGTTCAAATGTTGTTCATCAGTGTAACACAAAGGGTTTCAGAGAAACGTTTTAGCGACTGAAGGATGTCTTGCCGATAGCCTATGGCTATCGGGGTAACCCGAATGATCTCGGGAAGAAGTCCCAGCGAAGAATGTAAGTCTCGCAGATGATAAGGGATCTTCGATATAACTCTTGGCAACAGATGAACACTTTGGGGTAAGTCCTAAAGCTCGGTGTAATGTCTTAGCGAAAGTAACATGTCTCGCCAACAGTGCTTTATGTTGAAGCCTTCGGGGTAAGTCTTGGAGTTCGGTATGATCTCTCGGCGAAAGATGTAAGTCTTTCCGACTATTCTTTGGAGCTCGATATGACTTATGACTTCGGTATAACCTTTGGTGACTCACTATGATCTCTTGGTGAAAGCGATAGGTCTGGGCAACTGCTTGGTGTTTCGGCGTAACACTGAAAGCTCGATAGAATGTCTTGGCGATAACGGTATCTCTTGGCGATATCGATATGAAGGTTATGTGGCATCGGCGAGACACTGTTAGTGTCTCACCGAGATGCCAACACAGTGTGAATTCTATTGATCGATTGACCGTCCTAGGTGGAGTCTCGTGGAGCAATAGGAGAAGCCGAATCTGAACAGTTGGAAGATTGCAGATTGTGATCGGTTAATCAGTTGGTTGGATTCGAGAAGGTTGATTGATGGTGTTAGTGATTATCGATGGATGAATTCTATTATGTGGTGAAACATGAAGTTCCTGAAACAAATTATACATGGTGAATGCTGCTGTAAACAGACACCAGAAAGATAAGTTTGACGTTTGTATGTAATCTTCATTACTGTAATACAAAGTGATTTCTCTTGGTGTGGTGGGTTTTTCTCCCGTAAGGGTTTTCCCATGTATATTTGGTGTTCATGTGTGATTGTCAAATACTCTGTTTCTGTTATCTGCTTCATAGTGCATCTTAGTTGGACTATAATTGTAAATTTTAAAGTGTATCTGCATTCTTCTACAGTGTGATGTTGGGAGAATTGTTTCCGCATCTAATTTTTTCACTTACAAAGTGGTATGAGCTTGGCGGGTTATTATCCTTGTGGGTACGTTGGGTTTTTTGAGTCAATTCTGTTTAGTGGGAGTCTTGTAGAGTTTGTTATTTCTGTTTACATGCTGAGATGGCTAGCACGTCTAGAAAGTTTGAAATAGAGAAGTTCAATGGCAGTAACTTTGAGTTCTGGAAACTCAAGATGGAGGATCTTTTAGTTGATCGTGATCTTTGGATTGCTGTGGCTGGAGTGAAACCTATAGGCATGAAGCAAGAAGATTGAGACCTTGTAGATAGGAAGTCTAAGGGGCTGATAAGGCTTTGTTTGGTAGACTCAGTTCTTCTGAATGTGCATGAGGAGAAGACTGCCTCTTCTTTGTGGAAGAGACTGGCGTCTATTTATCAGGTGAAGTCCTTGGTGAATAAACTGTTCCTGAGGAAGAAGCTGTATTCTTTGAGAATGCAAAAAGGAGGGTCTGTGGCTGATCATTTGAACGCATTTAATATGCTGAATTCTCAATTGACATCTGTTGGTGTAAAAATTGAAGAGGAGGATCACTGTATGCTATTACTATGTTCTTTTCCAGACTCATGGGATCATCTGGTGATGGCTATTGGGAGTAAAACATCCAGCTTCAAGATGGAAGATGTTGTTGCATCTTTGCTATCAGAAGAGATGAGAAGGAAATCTTCTGAGATGGAGAAGGAGGATCTTGCTATCAGAGGAAGATTGAAAGAGAAAGGCAAGAAGAAGGACAAGAAGTTCAAATCAAAATCAGAGGGGAGATCAAAGTCTCCTGGCAAGAAGTCTAAGGTGAAGTGCTGGAACTGTGGGCAACCTAGTCATGTCCGAAACGATTTTAAAGAAGAAAAAAAGAAGAAGGGTTCTTCTGATAATGGTTCTTCTCATAGTGATGGTGACACCTTCATTGCAACCTTGGCTACTCAGGCATCAGATGATGTTTGGCTGATTGATTCTAGAGCATCTTTCCACATGACATCTTATAGAGAATGGTTCTAAAAGTATGAAGAATACAATGGTGGAAAGGTGTACTTGGCAAGTGATTCGACTTTGGAGATAGTTGGTCGTGGAAGAGTCAGAATACAATTTCTTGATGGCAGAGTAAAGGGAATTAATGATGTTATGTACATATGAGGTCTGGCTCGAAATCTATTGTCTGTAAGTATGCTGAGTGATATTGGAGTGCAAGTTACGTTCTCTAGAAATTGTTGCAAGATGACTAGAGGTTCAATGGTGCTAGCTAGAGGTGCTCAAATTGGTACCCTGTACAAGCTGGATGCACAGGCTGTTCAATGTAATAGTGTCTTTGGAAAGTCACTGAAAGCTGCTCGTGGAGGTAAAGAGGGAAATATCCCTAATTATGTAAACTCTATGGAAGTAAAACTTCCTGCAGATAAGACTATGCTTTGGCATCATAGGTTAGGCCACATAGGTGAAGAAGGTTTAAAAACCTTGAAGAATAAAAACCTAGTTGAGGGGCTCGAAGATTGTAATCTTGAATTTGAATTTTGTGAACACTATATATATGGAAAGCAACACTGTGTTTCATTTTTTTCCAGTCATCATAAATCTTCTGGTTTGCTCGATTATATTCATTCGGATGTATTTGGTCCAATAGATGTTCCTTCTTTGTGTAAGTCAAGATACTATGTGTTGTTCATTGATGATTATTCAAGAAGAGCATTTGTTTATTTTTTGAAAAGTAAACCAGAAGTGTTCAGTCGATTTAAGGAATTTAAGAACCTTGTTGAAAATCAGACTGGTAGAAAAATAAAATGCTTAAGGACTGATAATGGCGGTGAATTCTGTTCTAATGAATTTGAAAGATACTGTAAAGACCATGGAATTAAGAGACACAAGACTACACCTTATACTCCACAACAAAATGGAGTTGCAGAAAGGTTCAATAGGATAGTGATGAGAGAGCACGAAGTATGCTCAGTAGTGCTGGCTTGGAGGAGAAATTCTGGGTTGAGGCTGTATCTACGACATGTTATATAATTAATCAGTATCTACGGCATGTTATATAATTAATCATTCTCCAAATTATGCTCTTGTTGAGAAAACACCTTTGGAAGCATGGTCTGGTAAGAAGCCCTCTCTTAGACATGTTTGTGTTTTTGGCTGTGAGGCATATGCTCATGTGCCAGATGTGAAAAGATCTAAATTGGAGAACCAGGCTGTCAAATGTATTTTTATTGGCTATAGCATTGTCATAAAAGGATACAAGCTTTGGAATCCTGATACAGAGAAGGTTGTATACAACAGAAGTGTAATCTTTCGTGAGTTGAAACCTTCCACTTTGGATCTGCAGTCAGAGACAAAGTTAGAAAACAATAAGGATGTAGCATTAATTCCTCCTACACCAGAGAAAGAGGAATTGAAAATTCAAAATGTACCTGAAACTGAGGAGAGCTCAAGCAGTTCTGAAAGTTATGAAGAATAAGAACCTCAGCTTCAGCAAGTGAGGAGGTCAACCCATGAAAGAAAACAACCAGATAGGTATGGATTCTCTTTGATTGATTCTACTTGTGCCTATGCTTTAATTTCTAGCACTGATGAGCCTAGGACTGTGAAAGCGGCATTTAAAATGTCTGATTCAGACTCTTGGTTGGAAGCCATGAATGAAGAGATGGCATCATTAGAAAAGAATGAAACCTGGAGTCTGGTGCCCTTGCCTAAAGGCAAAAAGGTTGTTGGATGCAAATGGGTATTTAAGAAAAAGATTGGTCTGGATGGCAATGTAGAAAAGTACAAGGCAAGACTGGTTGCAAAGGGTTATTCCCAGTGAGGGAATCGATTATGGAAATATTTTCTCCTATAGCAAAGCTACATCTATCGGTTTCTTTTGTCACTTGCAAAGCGTATGACTTAGAGGTCAAATAGATGGATGTGAAGACAACATTCCTTCATGGTGATCTTGAAGAAGAAATCTATATGTCCCAACTGAGCACTTTGTTGAGAAAGGTAAAGAAAAATGGTATGAAAATTAAAGAAGTCTCTGATGGGTTAAAGCAGTCACCTAGAATGTGGTACCAAAAATTTGATACTTTTGTATTGTCTTTGGGATTTGTGAGATCAAAATCTGATCACTGCGTATATTATAAAGCTGAAAGTGATCAAGTACTTGTTATTGCTCTCTTATGTTGATGATATGCTGTTCATAGGCAATAGTAAGCTAATGATTTCTGATCTTAAGTCTCGTTGTTCTGCTAAGTTCGAAATGAAAGATCTTGGTGCAGCAAGGTATATTTTGGGGATGGAGATAACCAGGATAGGAAGAATATAAAAACTTGGCTCAGCCAGAGTAAGTATGTTAGGATTGTTCTTGAGAGATTTTGTATGAATGATTGCAAACAACTAGTGGTTCCAGTCATGCAGGGAACGAAGCTATCTATTGAGGACTGTCCAAAATCTCCTATTGAGATGGAGGACATGACCAGTGTACCCTATGCTAGTGCAATTGGCAGTCTCATGTATGCAATGGTCTGTACAAGGCCAGACATTACCCAAGTAGTGGGAGTTCTTAGTCAATTTATGGCTAATCCAGGAAGAACACATTGGGATGCTGTGAAGAGAGTGTTTAGATATTTGAAGGGAACTTCAGATTTTGCTTTGTGTTACCATGGGAACTTGGTTGAATCACATAGGACTCTCATCATTCGTGGTTATGTAGATTCTGATTGGATAGGGGACATTGACAGTAGGAGGTCCACCAGTGGATACATTTTCATGTTGAATGGTGGTGCAGTGAGTTGGATGAGCAAGCCGCAAGCTGTAGTCGCTTTGTCCACTATGAAGGCTGAATACATGGCAGCTACTCATGCTTGTAAAGAAGTAGTTTGGTTGAAACGTTTGTGTTCTAACATTGGTTTCGATGCAGGGGAAATAACTATTTTCTATGACAGTCAGAGTGCAATTTGTCTGGCAAAGAATCCTACTTTCCATGCCAGGATGAAACATATTGATGTATAGTACCACTTTGTACGAGATATGGTGGAGGATGGAAATGTTAGTTTGGAAAAGGTTGATACTCTAGAGAATGTTGCAGATTCATTGACAAAGCCAGTGAGCACAAACAAGTTCAGGTGGTGTGCCAGTTCAATGGGCCTTAGTGCCCATGATTTTTAGTAAGTTATGTTGTGCTCTAGAGGTGCCTGTATGATCTTCGTCAAGTGGGAGATTGTTGGAATTATGCCTCAATCAATACAGGCTGAAACCTCCATTGGAGCAAAGTCAGTATGACATCTATCATGTCTAGCCAACTAGTAGATTGGTAATATTATGTTTTGAACAGGTCGCTGTGACCTTGCAGAAGTCTTGCCAAAAGCTTATTCTTTGGAGCCTTCGTTGTGACATAGTGTATTCGCTATGACCTCTTATCGCGTGGAGTTCTTTGGCCGACAGGCCATTCAATCATAAATTAGGGAGACTCATGACAACTACGAGCTTTGAGATAACCTATGTTGGTTCGGTGAGAAGTCTTAGTGAACAGTGAAGGTCTCATCGACGAAGGTTCAAATGTTGTTCATCGGTGTAACACAAAGGGTTTTGGAGAAACATTTTAGCGACTGAAGGATGTCTTGCCGATAGCCTATGGCTATCGGGGTAACCCGAATGATCTCGGGAAGAAGTCCCAGCGAAGAATGTAAGTCTCGCAGATGATAAGGGATCTTCGATATAACTCTTGGCAATAGATGAACACTTTGGGGTAAGTCCTAAAGCTCGGTGTAATGTCTTAGCGAAAGTAACATGTCTCGCCAACAGTGCTTTATGTTGAAGCCTTTGGGGTAAGTCTTGGAGTTCGGTATGATCTCTCGGCGAAAGATGTAAGTCTTTCTGACTATTCTTTGGAGCTTGATATGACTTATGACTTCGGTATAACCTTTGGTGACTCACTATGATCTCTTGGCGAAAGCGATAGGTCTGGGCAACTGCTTGGTGTTTCGGCGTAACACTGAAAACTCGATAGAATGTCTTGGCGATAACGGTATCTCTTGGCGATATCGATATGAAGGTTATGTGGCATCGGTGAGACATTGTTAGTGTCTCACCGAGATGCCAACATAGTGCGAATTTTGTTGACCGATTGACCATCCTATGTGGAGTCTTGTAGACCAATAGCAGAAGCCGAATCTGAACAGTTGGAAGATTGTTTGTTATGACAATTCTCTGAGGAAGCTCGAGAGACATGGAACAACAGGGATACACTCTGTGATTGCAGATTGCGATTAGTTAATCAGTTGGTTGGTTCGAAGGTTGATTCGACAGATTGTTGAGTGATTGTATCAGTGGATGAATTCTATTTTGTGGACTGTAACGTGAAGGTTCCTGAAACAAATTGTACATGGTGAATGCTGCTGTAAATAGACACCAGAAAGATAAGTCTGACATTTGTATGTAATCTTCATTACTATAATACAAAGTGATTTCTCTTGGTGTGGTGGGTTTTTCTCCCGTAAGGTTTTCTCCACGTACATCTAGTGTTCATGTGTGATTGTCAAATACTCTGTTTCTATTATTTACTTCATAGTGCATCTTAGTTGAACTGTAATTGGAAAAATTAAAAGTATATTTACATTCTTCTCTGAGGTATTGACGTTAGGAGAATTATTTCCGCATCTAATTTTCCTTACACAATTAGGGTGATTGAAGAATAGATTGGCTAGTCAGGGTTTTAGATTGACCAGTTAACAATTGATTGCTCAGTTAGCAATTGATTGATCAGTTAGGGTTTAGTTAGGAATTAGATGGTTGAGTTAGCAAAATTATATTTCTTAGTTAGCAATCCATGATTTTCTCAATCAGAAAGTGGGTGAGGAATATTAATTAATTAATTCTTTTTTGTGTTTTGATTTGATTTTTGATAATTGATTTGAATAGTTTGATTTGATTATTCATATTTTGGAGGGAAAGTGTCATAATTAAATTACTATGATTTAATAATTTAATTAATTTTGAGGGATAAGGTGAATTAGTGACATAATCAAATAATTGGTGTTGTTTGACTAATCAGGATGAAGTAAGATTAGATTAGGACTTTATTAAATAAATGTAATTTATTTAATTGGTTGAAACGATGCAATGTGAATTAATCAAATAACATTGTATTATTCAATCAATAGTAGAATTAGGGTTTTCAAGACCTTATTAAATAAACAATATTTATTTAATTTGTCTGAAATGATGAAATAGTGGATTAATTAAATAATGTTATATTATTCAATTAATAGAGGAAATTAGGGTTTCAGATGTCGTTTAATGATCGTGGGATGATTTTGAGATGATTCGAGATGCTTCAGAGATGTTCTGAGTTGATTCCAAGATGTTTGAAGATGTTCTGAGTTGATTCAAAGTCGTTCCAAGATGTTTCGAGTTGATTTAGAGTTGATCCAAGTTGATTTGGAGTCATTTCGAGACATTCCAAGTTGATTCAGAGTCGTTCTGAGATGTTTCGAGTTGATTTAGAGTCATTCCAAGTTGTGATAGGTGTTAAGTCAATTTTACATGTCTATAGAAGGTTTCCCTAATAGTGCATTGGTGGTACACCTTGTTTATGGTACTATTGATTGGAAAGGGTACCATTTGGCACACCTTGTTGATGTTGATTGGGAAGGGGACCATGTGTCCCACCTTGTTGATTGGGAAGGAGACCATGTGGCCCACCTTGTTGTTGGTATTGTTGATTGGGAAGGAGACCATGTAGCCCACATTGTTGTTGGTATTGTTGATTGGGAAGGGGACCATGTGGCCCACCTTATTGTTGGTATTGTTGTGGAAATTCCCCTTGTTGATTTTGTACATTTTGAGAAGGGCCAATGTATGAAGTGTTTTGGGGCATGTTTTGAGATGGAACTCCTTGATATTGTTGGGCCACTACTGCTTGTTCAATTTGGGACAGTTTCCTAAGCAAAGGGTTGTCTATTGATTGATCATTTCCTTGTGAGAGGATTGGTGGCATTGGGTATTCTTCTCATAATTGAGTTATCCCCTAAGGGAATGAGGTGAGGATATTTAAGACCTTCTACGTTAAAGTCTATAGGTAACTTAGCACCACTTTGTGCTAATTTGAAGAAGTATTTGGATGCTTTCTTAGGAGTTTGTCCATCAATTTAAGTACCTTGGGATTGTTAGAGTGTTGAAAAAATTCTTCATAATTTATTTCTTCCTCACTATCCACTTCTTCTATGACCATTCCCTTTGGATTTTGGTTTGATCTATCCACTGATTCTTGTTGTCTATGGATTACCTCTTGCTCACTAGGTGATTGGTTTGATGTTTCCTTAAATGTGGGTTCCTTTTAAGGAGTTACAAGGTCACTTGGTCTATAACCTCATAGATCACTTCCATTGTTTGTGGTGTTTGTTGGGGGCATGCTAGCGCTACTTTTGTTTGCTTCCATCTTTTTTTATTTATTGTGAACATGTGGTTGTCATAAACAAGCATCAAAATTTTGTGGAAATTTTGGTGCTTTCTAATTTATGGGATTGTATAAGAGTGAATTTGCACCCCTTATGCAAATTCCCTTTTTTCCTTTTTCCACCTTAGAAAAAAAAGTTGGAGGATTAATTACACTTAAGCCCACTGCTTTCATTCCACTTGGTGCCTGTTTTGAGCGTCGGTGGAGGAATTTCTATCGGGGACACCCGTGCGGTGCACAAACATCTATGTGGTGCATTTATGTCCTTGGCAGATTCTTGCGGCTAAAATAGCAGAGGCATTACACTTCTCATTGGTGGTCAAGTTGTAATGCCCTCTTCAGCCAATCGACCTAAATATGGCCGTTTTCTTCATCTCGTCTTCAAATTCCCTCCTTCTACATGCTTCACAGCTTCTTTTGCATACCTTCAAGCAATCTTCTTCACTCTCTTGCACTTACTTCTAGCATTCTCAAGCATTCTAGCAGCACTCTTGCACTCCATTGCAGCAACAAATTCACTCGATCACTTCAGTAGAGAAATTTTGGGATCAAACCATTACAACAGAGGCTCGAGTACTCTCATTCTCTCCCCCATCAACCTTGAGTGCTTTTGGTGGAGGTGGTAAGCTTCCCATTCCTCTACTCTATTACTTGGTAGAGTAAGCACATTTACTATTTTGTAGTTCTTTAGTGTTCTTCATTACGTTACTTTCTTTATCATACTCACTTTCTTCGCTGTCTGTGGAGGTGGAAACACCTAAACAGGGGTATGACTGAGGCAGGACCCTATACAACTACCCAACATTTTTCCTCCTCTTTGTGTGTAGGTGAACGTGCTTTCAAAGAGTTAGCTAGCAAACAAGTTTCTTTGTGAGATCATCCTTGCCACCCTAACTCTTGTATTTTTACTTTATCACATTAGAGAGTATTTTGTTTAAAAAATCATGTTATTTTGGCCCTTTAGTTGTAGTTAGCTGGGTCATTAGCTTGTTTTCTTAGGTTCGACCTTGTCTCTTTAGTTGTTTGGTCATCAGACTCCAACGCACTTAAGAGACACCAGTGCGTCGTGTTGTCATCCCAGGAACACAATTCCATCCTTTGGCAAAGGGATTCCAAAGGTGTAGCGTTGAACCTAAAAACTGGCATGCTTAGCCCCATATTGCATTTTGAATCTATAGGGTGATTGAAGGACTTTATAGTCCTCATCATTCTCATCTCGCATTCCCCAACATCTTGTTAAGACGAGGTAAGTTAGGGCAGCCTTCCTCTCTTGGCCGTCTATGACTTGGGGCCTTGAACGTGGTTGGTCCCCCTCTCTTACAGTTTTGATGAACTTGGCATGAACCATTTTGGTTCCGTTTTGGGATACTAACAGTTCTTTTCCTTGTACTCTAGGAGTGTCGTAGGTGTGAGTGTTGTAAGGTTGTCACCTTACAACCCAACCTACGACCCCTAGTTGCCATTGTTGGAAGGTTCTGAAGGTGTTGCATAATAAAACCTTAATTGGGTCACTGTCCTATCCTTTAACCTTTAGGGACTTTGTGAAAGTATCATCTAGTGTGCGTAATGGCCTCCTTCCTGCATCAACCTATCCCCTCTATGCAACATGTGGACAGTGGTATTGGTATAACCTGTTGGAAATACAAGGGAAGATAACTGAGAGGGGGGGTGAATCAGTTGTCATAGAAATTCAAACTTATTCAACTTATTAACCTTAATCTCAGATTTGATAATTAACCATGAAAGCATTAATCAACAACACATTAGAAACACACATAACACCAATATTTTTTACGTGGAAACCCCGTTAGGGGAAAAACCATGGTGGAGGTTAGTCCACAAGAGTATACCCTATTAAAATTATAAGAGAATGAAATATGGGGAATGCACTTGCATTCAGGAACACTACCTAGATCTCACTGCTCAATTACAAAGGAAGACACACTATCTTACAAATAGATTCAGATTATAGCCATCCATAGGGATTGAATTGATAAAATAGCATCTGCTAATGGCTGATCATAGTTCTGGTTAAGCGCATGAACAACTTTTCAATCTTCTTCACTCTTCTTCACTTTTCTTCACACTTTGCTCTTCCTTCAAATGATTAGGACATTATTTTCACACACAAACACATTCAACACACTTCAATTTGAACAAACAACTGCTCTTATATATCCACAACAAGAAATTTAACCGCTATAATTCAACCACAAAGAAATAATAAAATGAATATAACTGTCGGCCCAAAACAATAGATAATATTTAATACGAATCCACCAAATTCGGTCACAACTTAGTGAGGAACTAAATCAACATCTTCAACATGAAAAATCTTCAATTAATCACACCTTGAAGATGCACAACACGCTTCAACACAATGTCAGCCAGGAACATGAAAAACATGAACACACAAGAGAAAATCTCCAACCACGATCACAACGATCAATGCAAACGTGCAACAAAGATAGAGCATGATTTAGAAGCATCCAAAAACATTAAGAACCAATAGAGAAGCATCTGCAACAACTGACATAACTGAAATAGCCTCATCTTCAATTAGGAACACCAACTGAAGAAACAAAAAAAACTGTCAGAATGAAAATCTTCATAACTCGATCAAATCTTCATGCGGATCTCTGAAACTCGATGTGGATAAACTAGATAAACTTAAAAACAAACCCTTTAGTCAATAACCTCTGATCACAAACGTATAGATCATACAACCACACTGAACATCACTTCACCACTCACAACCTGCAACTCATTTCTTTACAATTTTCTCAATATCCTCAACATATACAACTTCAAATTAATTAATGCTAATAGTGTTGACATCAATGACAACCACATATTAGCAAAACAACCAAAACATCCAAAAATATCCCCCTTTGGCATTGATGGAAACACATGATGTGAAAAACATCATCAATGCAACTAACTCTTGACACTTACTCCCCCTTAGGAACTTACTCATTTTCTCCTCAATTCATTCACATGACTTTCTCCCCAGATAATCACTAGTTTTTCACATGACTCTTCTCCCCCTTTGACATCAATGACAAAGATCACTAAGCTCTGAACCACATATCTAAATTTCTTAACCATCTGACTACTCTGCCTGAGTATTAGCCACCACAACATCAATGTGAAACAAGATATTCATATGAAATGCACAAACTGATGCAATGCATTGATTTGCATCTTAGTTTTGATTAGGAGGGGTAATTACCCCTAACTTCCCTCTAAGATACTCAAAAGTATCCTTAGACAACAACTTAGTAAAGATGTCTGCAATCTACTCCTTAGTAGGCACATACTCCAATCTTACTTCTTTTTCACTTACTTTCTCCCTCAAAAAGTGAAACTTGTTAGATATATGCTTTGTCTTTGAATGCAACACCAGATTCTTGGAAATATTAATAGCACTTGAATTATCATAGAATATAGCAATAGGATCATCATATACAACTCTAATATCCTTCAACATCTGCTTCATCCATAGGACTTGAGTACAATTGTTAGCAACAACAATGTATTCAACCTTAGCAGTGGACAAGGAAATGGCATTCTGCTTCTTGCTTAACCATGAACTTAGCTTTTTACACAAGAAAAATGTTCCACCACTAGTACTTTTCCTGTCATTCACATCTCCGACCCAGTCAACATTAGTAAAGGCACTCAAAGTAAGATCATCATCTTTAGGATACCGTACACCAAGATCAACAGTTCCCTTCAAATATTTGAAAATTTTCTTCATAGCAATCACATGAGATTCCTTTGGATTAGCTTGAAATCTTGCAACAATACATACAACATTCATGATATTAGGCCTAGTTTGAGTTAAATACAACAATCCACCAATCATTGATCTATATCTTGTCTAATTTTCTTTCAGAGAATCATCTTTTGTAGTCAACTTGCATCTAGTCACCATGGGTGTACTAACTGGATTTGAATCTTCCGTACCAAACTTCTTCAACAATTCCTTCATATACTTGGATTGAGATATAAATATCCCTTTATCTAACTGAGTAATTTTCAATCCCAAAAATAATTTCATCTCACCAATCATTGGCATCTCAAATTCATTTTGCATCTCATTAGAAAACTTCATGCACAAACTATCATCTCCTCCAAAAATGATATCATCAACAAAGACTTCACTAATAAGATCTTTATCATCATTCTTGAAATACAAATTACTATCAGTAGTACCTTTGTTAAATCCAAGCTTTAGCAAATACTTATCCAATCTTTCATACCATGCTCTAGGGGCTTGTTTGAGTCCATACAATGCTTTCTTCAACCGACACACCATATCTTCCTTATCAGTCAGCTGGAATCCATCAGGTTGCTCAACATAGACTTCTTCCAATTCACCATTTAGAAAAGTTAATTTGACATCCATCAGATAAACATTGCAGTCCTTGTGAGCAGCATATGAAAGAAATAATCTTATAGCTTCAATTCTAGCAATAGGGGAAAAGGTCTCTTCAAAATCAATTCCTTCCATCTGTGAATATCCTTTGCATACTAGTCTTTCTTTGTTTCTAACCACTTCACCTTGCTCATTTAGTTTGTTTCTAAAAACCCATTTAGTTCTAATAACATTCTTACCCTTAGGTCTGGGAACAAGAATCCATGTATCACTCTTTTCAATCTATTTTAGCTCTTCTTTCATTGCTTCAACCCAATGCTCATCTTTACATGCTTCATTCACACTAGTAGGATCAGTCTTAGAAATCAAGCAATATTCTTTTGCAATCTTTCTCCTAGTCTAGACACCTTTATTCTTATCACCTATAATCTGATCTTCTGAATGATTCAATCTTACATACCTCAGAGTCTTCTTAGAATGTTCTTCAACTTTAGGTTCCTTTGATCTCTCTTCTGTGTTTCCACAAGTTTCTCCTTCTTCATCTCCTAATTTACCAGATTGATTTGCACTTTATTTGTAGTCTGATCTTACTTTCCTTGATTTGTACTATCATCCTGATCATTAGAGTCATATCCATAGGTTCTGGACAGTGTACCTAAGTCTTCATCAACTTTAACATTTTCACTTTCAACCATTTTCTTCAATCTTTTATTGTAACATTGGTAGGCCTTACTATTAGTAGCATAACCCAGAAAGATACCTTCATTACTCCTAGCATCAAAATTTCCTACGTCTTGATCTCTCTTAATGTAACATTTGCTTCCAAATATCTTGAAGTATTTAATAGTAGGATTTTGACCAGTCCATAGCTCAAAAGGGGTCTTACCAGTATCACCTTTGATTTGTACCCGGTTGAGTGTGTACACAACAGTACTCACAACTTCTCTCCAATAGATATGAGGGACATTTCCTTCTAGCATCATTGTTCTAGCAACATCTTCAATTGTTATATTCTTCCTTTCCACAAATCCATTTTGTTGAGGGGTCCGCGGTGGAGATAATTGTCTCCTTATTCCATGTTCTACACAAAAATAATTAAATTCACCGAAAGTGAATTCACCACCTCTATCTAATCTCAGACACTTAATTTTCAAACCTTTCTCGTTCTCAACCATAGCTTTAAAGATCTTGAACTTTTTCAGAGCTTCAGTTTTCTCCCTTAAGAAGGTAACCCATACCATTCTAGAATAATCATCAATGAGTAACATGAAATACCTGTAACCTTGTAAAATTTTGACCTTAGAGGGACCACACAGATTAGTATGCACCAACTCTAACAATTCATTTGAACAATGCTTTTTACTCCGAAATGAAATCCTGGTTTGCTTTCACATCTGACATTCCTTGTATATTGCATTAGTAGGTTTCACCAACTTAGGTAGATCTCTCACAACCTTTGTAGAACTTATCTTGAAAATATTATCAAAGTCAACATGACAAAATATCCTATGCCATAACCAACTTTCATCAACTTGAGCAATCAAACAACTTTTACTAGCAGCACTTAAGTGAAAGATATTACCTTTTGTTTTTGTACCTGAGGCAATTTCATTTCCAGAACTCAACATTTTGCACTTGCCATCCTTGAACTGGAGATTGTAACCCTTATCAACCATTTGAAAAGCTCTCAAAATATTATGCTTCAAGCCTTCCACATACATAACATCATCAGTATTATGCTTACCATCAAGAGAAATGCATCCTCTTCCATGGATCACACCAGTTGTATTATCACCAAATATCACAACACCACCATCATATTTTTCCAAGCTTACAAACTTACTTTTGTCTCTTGTCATATGATGTCCACTGTCAATTACCCATTCATCTTTTTCTTCAACTCGAGCATCGAGGGATTTCTCCACACTTGTACAACTAGCAGATTCAATAGATATAGAATTATTTTCTCTGACAACAATAAATACCCATTCATCATCACTTCTATTTCCTTTATCAGATTCATCATCTATTACACCTTCATCAACAACATAGTGATGAACCTAGTTTTTGATCCAATTTTGGGTAGAATCTATAGTTTATTTGATGAAAATTGTCATGGACTTTGATGCTAAATGCTGATATTTTCATAATGTTTCCCTCAAAATATAGACATTGGGCTTAATCCTATCTGTGCAAGTTTTAACGACATTGGCATATTATGTGGATTATCTATATTGATTTTGCATGTGGTTAATGAATGTTACTTCAAGTGGTTATAGATATGTAGTTATTGTGCGTATTGACATTTCCATGCAAATTTAAGTCGAGGATGCTAAGTTGAGGAAGGCATGGCCAGGTAGGCATGTACTGTAATGTCTAGCAAATGAATCACTCAAGGTCAAAGGAGGTTGATGGCAAAAGATTCCTCATCCAACCGAACGTAACCACCTTGTAGTGGACTTTAATGACTGAGTAGACGCGGGTATTACTATTGTGCTAAATATGCATTTGGACCTACATGTCTAACCAGATTCCATGCACATGTAACCGCCGTCACTCCACTTTCTCTGTTTTCCCTAAATGGCATCCCCCTAGTTGTGGAGTTGACCGCCTTGTTTAGTTGATAATATAAATAAGGATTTGATGCTCCTTATTTTGAGGTTGCACAATTTTTTATTGTACTTGGACACTCAAGTTTTCAGTAATATAGATACATTACTCTTTTGTACTCATGATTTACAGTGAATAAAATAAAGTTCTAAGTTTGAGCATCTGAGTCCTTATTAGTTTTAGAGGATACTTATCCAAGGGGGCCCACTTGGTGAGTAATCCATCCTTGTAGTTTAGTATTACTTGTTGTTTAGTAATTAGTTAGAAATCTGGCATCGACTGTTCTTGCAACCACTAGAATTTCATTTTGTGACTATTCTTGCAGCCAAAGCAGACATAGTAGTGCCTATTTGTTGCTCATATTTTCATTCCTATTATGAATTTTAGTTTGATGTAGTTGTTGATTGATGATTGACATTTATGGTATTCCCTTCTAAGCAATTTACTTTTAGTATTGTGAGTTCTTTAGTTGTAGAATGAAAATTACTACTTTAGGGTTCCTAGTGCACATACTGTGCTGACCCATTTCAAGTTCACATCCCTGGGTTGACAAGTTAAATGCACCTTCATGATGATTGAAATAACTATTTAGGTTAGATGTCCAATCTCTGAATCATAGCTGTGAGGGCGTAGTTATTAAATCATTGTAGGAGGCCAACATTTTTGGCGCTGTTGCCGGGGATGGTGTCAAACTAGGAAGTCTTTTGGAGTCATTGGTAGTTTTTCTTGCTGTAATGTTTCTGGGAGTTGTTCTTAGTATACTATTCCTTTAGGAAGTAATGAGCCCCTTTATTCTTTACCAATTCTTTGTGTGAGCTAGCTAATAGTGAGTGATACCGCATGCATAGAGGAAGGAGAAGGGATGCTTATGGGAGATTCCTTCCCAACAATCCTAATCCATTCCAGCTAGTTGAACATCAGAACCTACCAAGAGAAGAAGAAGAAGAAGATCTACACCCCTTTGCTGATGCATTTCCTGATTTGACTAGCTTTGAAGTCTCATTTGAAGACCAAAATCAGCTTGAGAACCACTTTGCTTTGGAAATACATAAAGCAGGCATGGGTGATGCAAATAGGAACAAACCTAACCAACCAGCTTTTCCTTTCCCCATTTCCCATTAGAATGAAGTTGACAACATCAAGAAATCCCTACTTCAACACTCCCCAAGTTTTATGGACTTGTGACAGAAGATCCTGATACCTTTTTATTTGAGTTTGAAATACTCTACAAGAGTTATGATTATACTACTGATGTCCATAGGCTTAAGCTATTCCCTACCACTCTAAAAGAGGCTGCATTAGGATGGTTCATGAGCCTAGGCAGAGATACTATGGAAACTTGGGAGGACATGAAGACAAAATTCCTTGAGAAATACAAGGAATATTGTAGTGGCAGTGACATGAGAGGAAGTGACAATTTTAGAATGCAACAAAAGGAAGATGAGAGCTTGGAAAATTATATTGCAAGGTTTTTGTTTTTCCTACAAAAATATCCACACCATACACTTAATGAAGACTCAAAAAAGTTGCTTTTCATGTGAGGAATCAATGATAGCTGCACTGATGCCTTGGACCTCATGGGAGGAGGAGATATCTCCCAAGTTCCTTGGGAGGATATCAAGAAAATATGCCATAAATACTCTAGGGTAGCTTGAAAAAAAGGGAGAGCTTACCAATCTTCCGTGGGTAAGTCAACCACCAGTGGAGTTTCAAGAATGAAGATTACTCATTTGCTGGCAGAATTCAAGCAAGACATTATAAATAATCTAGCTACTTAGCTAGATACACCTACTCAACTAGATACACTTTAGGCCAAGAAGAAGTAAGAGGAGGTAGAGGCAATGTTGACAAAGTATTTCCCCTACTGTAGACAAAAGAAGAGGGACTACAAATGCAAGATGGTAGCTAATTCTGAAAGCAAGCAGATTCCACCTGAGTTCAAACCAATCTAGATTGAAGAAGACCAAGTCTACTATGTTTCACAAAGGAAGCCTTGGGCTCCAAGACAAGGTATGCCACCAGATCCACTATCTTATGTTGGGCCATATTTTAATTCCTATTCATCTAGTAACCTATGACAACCTCCATATCCATCCAGTTATGGAGGATATCCACCACAACCTTGGAGTAACCATCCAAATGCTTGGCCCAATCATCAAAACTCTCCACTCTAGTGGCAACAACCTCAGGGGATTTAGCAGCAATTTCAAGGGCATTGGTAGCCACCTCCAGGAAATTGGCAGCAAACAAATCAATGGAGGGGAGGACAACAATGGCCTGCCTAGACAACCAGTTACATGCAGCCACCTTCTCAGACCCAACAACCTGCTATAATGACTCCACCTACCAATCTAACCTCAAATGCACCTAAACCTACTCAGCTACCAGCTCAGCCCACACCCAATCCAAATAACAAACCACAACAATAGCCTGCATACTCTTTTGATTCAAACCAATTCCTTGCATATACTATGAGTGTAAGTGACATCTACTTGCATTCAAGAACTACTCTACCAACCCATTTCAAGCCCATTATCATTGAGCTTCTTGTGGAAGAGGAAGAAGAACCTCTAAATGATTCGATTCAGCCAAGTGTACCTAAAAATCTTGAACCAGTCCAAGTCAAGCAAACTGAACAAGAACCACCATTTCCTTAGAGATTAGAAGTTGCCATGAAGGAAGAAAAGGAGGATACAAATTTTGACATATTGGATCAGCTGAAGCATATATGTGTCCAGATACCTCTATTTTAGGCCATAAAGGATGTCCCAATTTATGGCAAGGCAATCAAGGAAGCATTCCTCAAGAGGCTAGGTAGGAAAGAGAAGGAACCAACTACAGTTCATGTGGTGGGACAACTAGCTAACATCATGCTGGGAAAAGTGACTATCCCCAAGTATAATGATCCAGGTAGTCCTATGGTAGTAGTTGTTATAAACATGATACAAATTAAGAATGCTCTGATTGATTTTGGGGCAGCAATAAATGTAATGATCAAGGACATCCTACATCAACTAAATGTTGCAAACATGAGATCAACTCCTACTGTCCTGCAACTTGTTGATAGCTCTACTATTAAGCCTAATGGTGTAGTGGAGGATCTTGTGGTAGTTTTAGACTCCTGGAGTACCCAACAGACTTTATGATTCTTTCTCCTAAAGGTACACTAGGCAGGTATCCCATTATTCTTGGAAGGCATTGGTTAGCAATTGTAGATGCATACATTGGATTTCGATCATGTGACATGATCATTTCAAATGGGAAGAACATGAATATTTTTGTTCTTTATCCTCCTGATCAACCATCTCATGATGAAGATAATCCTGTATGGCCACATGTTGGTGAAGAGGCCGAGGAAGTTAATTTTGTGGTGTAGCTTATGATGCTAGGCAGAAGCTCTTTCATGTAGCTCCAATATGAGGATGAAATATTGGCTAACATCATTTAGAACCATTGTGAAGTGGAGGAAGCATCATCTTCTCATTCTACTACTCCAGTCAAGACACTTCTGCTTGCTCTTCCTGCAACCATTGTTCCTGCAGACGTTCTTCTTGCAGCCATTGTTCTTGCAGACCGACTTCTTGTAGCAATAGGTATGTCCCATACATTGCTTCCATATGAACTAAAGGTACCATGTGTTAATGAAGCAACCATGATAGAGTTAACTACACAAGTACAAGTGTCAGAAGGAGAATATCTAAATGTTAACAGTAAATTAAGTGAAGAACAACAATTGTTGTTGGAAAATTTATTAAGGACCCATCAATATGCATTTGCGTGAGATTATCATGATATGAAGGGAATGGACCCTAAAATTTCCACACATAGAATTTACATCAGAGATGATTGCACCCCAGTAAGACAATCACAAAGAAGAATTAACCCTGCACTAAGAGAAATTGTAAAAGGGGAAATGCATAAATTACTAGATGCAGGATTTATCTACCCCATTTCAGATAGTCAGTGGGTGTCTCCATTCGTGATTGTGCCTAAGAAAGGAAGGAAATGGTGAGTTAGTGTTGATTACAGGGAACTTAATGCTACCACCAAGAAAGACCACTTTTCCTTACACTTTATTGATCAAGTTTTGGACACACTTGCAGGAGAGCGAAAATTTTCTTTTCTATATGGATTCAACGGCTACAAGCAGATCCAAATTGCACCAGAGGACCAGGAGAAGACCACATTTACCTATCCATGGGGGACCTATTCCTATTCAGTACTCCCATTTGGCTTATCCAATGCACCTGCAACTTTTTAGAGGGTAGTCATTAGCATATTTTCAAACATTTCTCATAATTGCATGGAAATTTATATGGATGACTTTACCACTTATGGTGCTAATTTTAATCAAGCATTGGAGAATCTCAAGAGAGTCCTACAGAGATGTGAAGACCAAATTTTTTCCTTAAACAGTGGAAAGTGCTTCATGATGATGCAGGAAGCTGTAGTTCTTGGTCACTACATCTCCCACAAGGGAATTCAAGTAGATCTTGCAAAGATTGAGGTAATCACAAATCTATCCACACCAGAAAAACAAAAGGATGTTAGGAGTTTCTTGGGTCATGCAGGATATTATAGGCATTTCATCAAGGATTTCAGCAAGGTAGCAACACCATTGTATACTCTTCTCACTAAAGATGTTGAATTCCAATGGACTGAAGCTTGTGACAAGGCATGTTATGATTTGAAGGCAGTTTTGACTCATGCTCCTATACTCAAAGGGAATAATTAGGAACTTCCTTTCCACATCCATACTGATGCATCAAATTATGCCATAGGAGTAGTCTTAGGACATAAAGGAGTCGTTGAAAATGCCATTTACTTTGTCAACAAAAATTTACAAGGAGTGGAATTCAACTATATAGTGACATAGACAAAAATGTTGGCAGTAATCTATGCACTGAACAAATTCACACATTACATAACAGGCTACCAAATCTTTGTGCAAAATGATCATGCAACCATTAGATATATCATGAATAAACCTTTGATCATAGGTAGGTTGGCAAGATGGTTATTGTTGATGCAGGAGTTTGATATAACCATTGTGGATAAGCCAGGGAAGACCAATGTTGTTGTAGATTTTATTTCAAGGATGACTACATCAGAAGACAATCAACCCATAGATGACTCTTTTCTTGATGAGCATCTATTCTCCCTCAGTATACAAACACCCTGGTATGCTGACATAGCTAATTATTTGGTCACAGGTAGAGTTCCTTCTCACTTCTCTCCAAAAGAGAAAAAGGGCACTCATTGAAAAATATTTTCCTTTCTCTTGGATTGCTAGATGTTTGTTTTATACTGGACCAAACCATGTCATGAGGAGATGTTTGAGAGAAGATGAGACATGAAATTTTTCATTCATGTCACAATGAACCATGTGGAAAAAAAATTGCATCCAAAAGGACAGTAATGAAGATTTTGAACATAGGATATTACTAGCCAACACTCCACAAGGATACAGGAAAGTATACTAGAAAATGTGATAGATGTCAAAGAATGGGAAGACCAACCAAATCTGATGAGATGCCACTTTTCCCTCAGATAGTAATCACTCCATTTGAAAAGTGGGAATTGGATTTTGTGGGACCCATTGACCCTCCATCAAATGGTAAGTCTTATTTATTAGTATGCATTGATTATGTGACAAAATGGGTAGAAGTTAAGGCCATGAAGCATGCAAGAGATGACAAGGTTGCATAATTTCTTTATGAGGACATTTTCACAAGATATGGAGTCCCAAGAGAAATAGTGACTGATCAAGGGGCTCAATTCACATCAACCCTTGTTGCAACACTAATTAATGAGTACAACATAAGGCACAAGAAGTCTACTCCTTATCACCCCCAGGCTAATAACCAAGTTGAGGTGACCAACAAAGAAATTGAAGCCATTCTGACCAAAACATAAGCTATTCATAGAAAGGATTGGTTAAATAAATTACCAGAAGCTGTTTGGGCCTATAGGACAACCTTCAAAAGAACTATAAGATTCAATCCATTTGAGTTGTTGTATGGAAAGACAACTATGATTGCCATTGAATTTGAATATAAGACTCTTCAGACTGCTGTAGATTTGGGGATGGATATTTCTGAGGCACAAAAAGAAAGAATCATGTAGCTAAATGCTTTGGATGAGATAGGAAGAGCAACCCTACATCATACAGAGGTAGTGTAGAATCAAAGAATCAAGTGGCATGATAAATTTATCAAGGATAAGAAATTCCAACCAAGTGATTGGGCCCTGCTCTATGACTCAAGATATTAGGACAATGTAGGAAAATTGCAAACAATGTGGCTAGGACCGTATGAAGTCGCCGAGGTCTTTCCTAATGGAGCTGTTCAACTTACTATCATTGACCCTGTCAGATTCAAATTACTTGTCAATAGTCATCGCCTCAAACTATATCACAAGCCAACTTCTAAAAAAGAGTTCCTGCAATAATTCACCCAGCAATCAACACCCGAGCTTCCTGCAGCCAAAGGAAGTGGACCTAGTGTCCCTCCTTTTGACTAATTAAGGTACGTACTTGTCATAATACATACTTCCATTCTTGTGGAAGTCCATTTCTTCACCCATCTGCCCATTTACCCATCCATCACCACCTTTCTCTCTCTTCCATCATTCATTCCACCTCACCTCATTCCACTTCATTTTCATTAATTGCTCAATTTATTCCCTAAAAAGGTGAACAATATTTTCTCCATGATCTTTGAAACAAATCCTCCACACATTGAGGTATGTGCACATTAATTTCTATCTTTTAGTCATCTTTTAAGTGCATTCCTTTAATCATTGTACATTAGTATAGACGCTCACATAACATGTCATTACTCCTTGTCAAATCACCACTCCCATCTCGCATGTGCAGACACATGTCCAAATTTAGGTTAGGGGGGAAAGAAAAAGATGAAAATATATCACCCATGTGTCAATTTATGCTAGGCTATGTGAAATTTTTTAAAATGAGCCGATTTGAAATCTAAGTGAGAGGATGACTGGCATGTGTGAAGTGACACTAACTGCAGCTGCCATTTCTTCCCATCATAATTCTCCTTTATCACTCCTTTTCTTGCCATTATTGACTCTGTCGTAATCTTGAGTTGCAAGCAAAAAGGTGAAACAAAAGAAAGGGAAAATTCAGTCGATATTGGCATTGGAAATTTAGTAGGTATTGTAGGAAGGTGTTTGGTTTTCAGATAGGAATTACAGGAAGAAAATTTTGCAGAGTGATAGTTGATTGTAGACAATGGGAGGAGGGCTAATTTGAAATGATCCCTCAATTCATGATGTTTTATTGTAGAATGCACAATGCATAGAAATATTTAGAAATTGTGGATGGTTAGATTACTTCTTGAAGCTAGATGGCTTTGATGAAAGCATTTCCCTTGAATTCACCCAGGAATTTTTTGAAGGAAAAGCCACAATAAAAGGGTTGGAGGTTGTGGCAACTGAGGAAAAAATTGCAAAGGTTATAGGGTTACCTATTGATGGCGAACATTACCCTACCTACAGAGACACCAGGTTAGCTAGGGCTGAGTTTACAGTACATGGTGACCCTCCAATCAGCGTGGATAAATAGGGTGCAAAAAAAACCTCTCTTCCCGAACCATGGAAGCAAGTAGCCATCTACATTATAAGGTATCTCACATGTGAAGGTCGTCTGTTGAACCTGCATTCAGTACATTTCAAACTCTTGAGTCACATGAGGCACGAAAGGAGGATGAATGTGCCTAACGTGCTATACAATCTTCTCTCAATCATGGTGGTCGAGACCCAGAAAGGTAGGACAATTCTATTTCTCACCATTATCTGATTAAATTGCTAGTTGAAAAGTCTCTGCATGATGTGTCTAGAATGACCTGGGAAGAATTTATAAATGTTGATCAAATTAGACCTGAGCACTTGCAACCTAGGGTTTTTCCTCAACCTCGTAGGTCTATTAGGAGATTGAGCATGATTGAAGCCACTCTTGGTGCTTCAAACTATGGTGCAGGCCCTAGTGTAAACCCTCCTGCAATAGAAGAAACCATAGAAATTAGTTCTTCTGGAACAAACCACTTAGAAAAAGAAAGCTCCTCCTCAGATTATGATGATGACATTCCACTTGGCACCTTGATGAAAACTAGGGCATAGAAGAGAGAAGTAAAAATGAAAAAAGGAAAGGCCAAAAGGCAACCGACAAAAAGAAAGGTGTCAAGTTCTAAGAAGAGGAAGGTTGACATTGTTCATCTTGCAGCCAAAGAAAAATGTGAGACCTCCCAGGAAATGAAGACCAACTCAGCCAACGATTGGTACACCTCCATAGGAAAGCCCTAAGCCTGGTGAGACATCACATGAGGACCCTAAATCTCCAATGGGGCAAGAGAATGTCAAAGAAGAAGACATATTTGGGAGAGCAACAAATATAACACTGGCCGATCTTGCTAACATTGCAAAAGAGTTTGAGGAAAATTAGGATTTCCTGCAGCATGAGCAAGAGGTCCTGCAACAACAACTAGAACCAGAGTAGGAGTTCCTAAAACCACAACAAAAATAAGAGTGCGAGCCCCTACAACAAGAAGTGGGAGAAGAAATAGTACCCCCGTAGTCAGAAACAATTGGACAACCCGAGTCCATGTAGATAGTGCTATATGAGGAACGATCATCGACAAAAGACTGGTAGGAATTCATAATCCTCCTGATTTTACAGTACATATGATAGTTTTGAATTTATGGAAATAAATACAAAGGAGGGAGGAAGAATGGAAAAAGGAAAAAGAAAAATTGAAGAAGGAAATTCAAAAGAGGGATGAGGAGATTGAAGATAAGGATGTAGAAATTTCCACCCTAAAGCAGAGGGTGGATGATATGGAAACCTTGGTACCACAAATTTTGGAATGTAGGACCCCTCCAAGGGTCTATGCTCTACACTTGGAAGAGAGATATATCTCTTTTAAGATGTCAAGGATTGCCTTAGGTTTGAATCCTTCTATTGACACCCCTTTTGATTTTTTCAATGCTGATAGGATTGCCTCACTTGAAATGACGAATTTGTTGTGTGAGTTTTATTTGCATAATTATGCTGTAACTCAAGAAAATGATTGGAATCCATTGTTGTATATTGGGGATGTCCAATTAAGGGCATTTATGTCTTGGGTGCAAAATGAGATTAGTTTGGTACAATAACATGGGGCTTATAAGCAACTGGAGTCTAACATCCCTCTACCCATTAGGGTTGAATCAAGCAACCCAAAGGACATTTATAGAGAATGGCTCAGAATGCTTCTCATACCTAGTTATGGAAACGGTATTATGCCTTGGATTGAGGTAGTTTATAGTGAGTATGAGGTAAAGGCTGCTACAAAGGAGGAAACTATGAGATGCCTATCATAAAGATGGAATAGCCAAACTGATGAGCTAAAATAGGCTGAACGCCATTCTATCCACAATTATGCTACAACACTAAAAAAGATTGATAGATATATTCAGATTGGGAGAATGAAGGGGCAATTTTGGTTTCCCTTGACTTTCCAGCCACCCATTCTCATGTGGTCCGTGCCAAACTTCAGATTCTACCAGTATGACATTGCTGTAGAGAGATAGAGATGGAGTAGATTGGACATATTGGGAGGATTCTATTGGGACCCTGATTCACACTCAGTAGCCATTGATGTTGGACAACTATTAGTTGCAAATTTCAGAGCTTTGACCAAGCAGAAGAACAACCCTTCCCCTGCTAGAGAACCAAAAAAATGTTAGGTTGGGGGGAGTGACGAGCCTAGTTTTTGGTCCAATTTTGGATAGAATCTATAGTTTATTTGATGGCAATTGTCATGGACTTTGATTCTAAATACTGATATTTTCATAATGTTTCCCTCAAACCATATCCATTGGGCTTATTCCTATCTCTGCAAGTTTTAACGACATTGGCATATTATGTGGATTATCTATATTGATTTTGCATGTGGTTAATGAATGTTCCTTCAGGTGGTTATAGATATGTAGTTATTGTGCATATTGACATTGCTATGAAGATTTAATTCGAGGATGCTAAGTTGAGGAAGGCACTACCAGTTAGGCATGCACCGTAACATTCAACAAAGGAACCAAATGTAACCGCCTTGTAGTGGAATTTAATGATTGAGCAGATGCAAATGTTACTGCTGTGCTAAATCTTCATTTGGACCTACATGTCTGACCAAATTCCATGCACGCATAACCACCGCCACTCCACTTTCTCTGTTTTCCCTAAATGACATCCCCCCAGTCCTGGAGTTGATCGCCTTGTTTATTTGATAGTATAAATAAGGATTTGATGCTCCTTCTTTTGAGGTTGCACAATTTGATATTGTACTTGCACTCTCAAGTTTTTAGTAATACAGATACATTATTCTTTTGTACTCATGATTTATAGTGAATAAAATAAAGCTCTAAGTTCAAGCATCTGAGTTCTTATTAGTTTTAGAGGATACTTATCCAAGGGGACCCACTTGGTGAGTAATCTTTCCTCATAGTTTAGTATTACTTGTTGTTTATTAATTAGTTAGAAATCTAGAATAGACTATTCCTGTAACCACTAGAATTCCATTTTGTGACTGTTCTTGCAGCCAAAGCAAACAGAGTAGTGCCTGTTTGTTGCTAAGATTTTCATTCCTGTTATGCATTTTAGTTTGATGTAGTTGTTGATTGATGATTGGAATTTATGGTATTCCCTTCTAAGAAATTTACTTTCAGTATTGTGAGTTCTTTAGTTGTAGAATGAAAATGGCTACTTTAGGGTTCCTAGTGCACATACTGTGCTGACCCATTTCAAGTTCATGTCTTTGGGTTGAAAAGTTAAATGCAACTTCATGATGATTGAAATAGCTATTCAAGTTAGATGTCCAATCTCTAAATCATAGCTGTGAGGGATTAGTTATTAAATCATTGTTGGAGGCCAACACATAATAACATTTCTTCTGAAATCTAGGCTTGTTATGTCTTGGTTTAGCAGCTCTTTTCAGACACCTTGATGTAAAATGACCTATCTTATTGCAAGAAAAACATTTAAGAGGAAATTTTCCTTCATACTTAAGTTTTCCTCTCAGAACTCTTTTGAAAATAAGTGCTTCTAGTTCTTCCATCTCTCTTTCTTCTTCTTCAATCTGTCTGATTTCATCCTCATACTTGAGTGTATTTCTAGATGAACTCTCACCTAGATCATATCTCTATCCATATCTTCTGGAAGTAGTAGCCTTAAATGCAGATTCAACCTTAGGAAGGGCATCACCAAATTCACTCAAATCAAAAGTAGTCAACTTACCAACCAATGTATCTTTGGTTATGTTTGTTACGGTCCAGAGTTCTTCAATAGCACTAGCTTTGACTTTGTAAGAATCAGGCAACGATCTATGCAATTTAGCAACAATATCAGATTCTTCTATCTTTCCACTAGCACATCTAATACCACACACAAGTTCATTCACTCTTTGCATGAAAGTATTAATATTATCATCATCTCCCATTCTCAACCTTTCATATTTTTGTTTCAAATTTTGCAACTTAGCAATCTTCACATTAGCATCACCTTCATACAAGGTTTCCAACTTTTTCTAGATCTCATAAGCAGTCTTCATATTCATAACATTTGTGATCTCTGAATTAGTCAAAGCACTCAACAAAAATTCCTTAGCCCAAATATTATACTCAACATCTATGATCGTAGTAGACGTAGTAGGACCATTATGTGGAATAACATACATATTACTTGTAATTCTCCAGTAGGGTTCACCAATGCATCTCAGATGGAACTCCATTCGATTCTTCCACAAAGAATAATTTGTTCCATCAAATCTCAGACTATCCTTCTTGTAACTTTCCATCCCAGATCACCTTAAGTTGTTAAACTTCTTCCAAGGAACTTAGCTCTGATACCAATTGTTGGGAATACAAGGGAAGACAACTGAGAGGAGAGGGGGTGAATTAGTTGTCACATAAATTCAAACTTATTCAACTTATTAACCTTAATATTAGATCTGATAATTAACCATGAAAGCATGAATCAACAACACATCAGAAACACACATAACACCAATATATTTTATGTGGAAACCCTGTTAGGGGAAAAACCATAGTGGAGGTTAGTCCACAAGATTATACCCTGTTAAAAGTATAAGAGAATGAAATATGGGGAATGCACTTGCATTCAGGCACACTGATTAGAGCTCATTGCTCAATTACAAAGGAAGACACACTATCTAATAAATAGATTTAGATTATAGCCATCGATAGGGATTGAATTGATAAAATAGCATCTGCTAATGGCTGATCATAGTTCCAGTTAAGCACATGGACAACTCTTCACTCTTCTTCACTCTTCTTCAATTTTTTTCACACTTTGCTCTACCTTCAAATGATTAGGAAATTATTCGCACACACACACACATTCGACACACTTCAATTCAAACAAAAAACCGCTCTTATATATCTGCAACAAGAAATTTCACCGCTACAAGTCGACCACAAAGAAATAATAAAATGAATATAACTATTGGCTCAAAACAATAGATAATATTTAATGTGAATCAACCAAAGTCTGCCACAACTTAGTGAGGACCTAAATCAACATCTTCAACATGAAAAATCTTCAATTAATTACACCTTGAAGATCCACAACACACTTCAACAACATGTCAGCCAAAAACATGAAAAACATGAACACACAAGAGAAAATCGCCAACCATGATCACAATGATTAATGCAGACATGCAACAAAGATAGAGCATGATATAGAAGCATCCAAAAAAATTAAGAACCAATAGAGAAGCATCCGCAAGAATTGAGATAACTGAAATAGCCTCATCTTCAATTAGAAACACCAACTGAAGAAACAAAAAAAACTGTCAGAATGAAAATATTCATAACTTGATCAAATCTTCATGTAGATCTCTGAAACTCGGCGTGGATAAAATAGATACACTCAACAACAAACCATTTAGTCCACAACCTCTAATCACCAATGTACATAATATACCACCATACTGAATATCACTTCACCACTGACAACCTGCAACTCATTTCTTTACAATTTTCTCAATATCCTCAACATATACAACTTCAAATGAATTAATGCTAATAGTGTTGACATCAATGACAACCACATATCAGCAACACAACCACAACATCCAACATAACCTTCACTTCACAGGACCTACCGATGGGTTTTAATAGGGAACCATCTCCTCTCTATATTCCTGCGTGAATCAATGGAAATATCGTAGCAGGTGTTCTTGTTGATCCGATGTCACAAGTAAACATAATAAATGAGGAGATTATGCTGATTAATTTCTTACATAAAGATGGGTATAATGCACCTATGAGTACCATACACACACATGATGGGATTTCCATGCCCCCTTTGGGTAGTATTGTCTTGTTGGTCCTGGTTAGACCTAAATCTGTGAAACTCCTGTTTGACATTATCCCTAGGTCTAAGCTCTTTAGGGTGAAATTGGGTATCCTTTGGTTGGTGGCGATAAATGCGGTACCCTCGGTTGTGCATAAATGTTTAAAATTTATCCACGGGAGTTCCATACATGTAATTCATGACACCAGTTATAAACCATCAGTTTCTCATGGTAGCCACTCCTTGGACTACTCTTGGCCTACTCCCTTTGGTCCTCTTCTGCCTAGGATGGACCTTCTGCATTGAATGTATCAAAATTATAAGAAAGGGCACTTGAGGCCGAAAGTGAGATACCCTCCCTCGCCTTATGTTGTTTCACATAGGGATTGCTTAAAAGATGATAGTGATGCCACTAAGGCATGTAGGAGGAAAGAAGAGAAGTGGTCCCGAGATCCTCCTTCTTCCTCTTTTGTTGGTCAGTTTGATGCTTCTTTTCACTCTGCTATGGTACTATCATATTTTTCTCTGCTCTTGCGGTAGAATCCTATGGTGCCTATCTGGTGAAAACCTAAGCATCCTACATTCAAACTTCTTATTCTATCAATGAAGCCTAGACCCATTTGGTATAATGGGAAGAATGTTTCCCATGGAGAGCCCTCTTTGTCTCAAGCTCCACGGCCTCCGATTGCTCCTGCTCCTAAAGCAGTGAATGGGAAGATGCCTGCTGTTGGGGCTCTTGAGTTGACTCCCCTCGCTGCTCTTCAACCTGTTCCTCCTGCTCTCGTTCAGGAACTTGTTCCTCCATCAGAGACAACCATAGTGGACGTTCCCATGGTTGAGTAGGAGCCTTCCATTCCTTCACAACCTCTGGCCTCCAACACGAAGATTCGTAGAAATCACCTTGCACACAAGTGAAAGTGTTGGCGAAAGGATCTCTTGGATGAGCAAGCCACTTCGCAAAGGAAGGAGGAAGAAATGACTGCCCCTACTTTAGGGCCTCCTACAGTGTTGTCCTCTTCCCTTCTGCTTCTCTTCAGTTTGGTCCTGGACTGCTTCTGGCTTCCACTATGAGTACAAATGTGCCTAGCCCTAAAGGGGTACAGGTGTTCATCACTCCTTCAGTGGAACCACCTTTTTTGATGTTCATTCCGGATATCCATCCTTTCTCAAAGCCCATGGATATGATTAATACCTCAATTTTATCCACTGTGGTCCTTTCCTCCTCTTCCTCCCCACCTCTAGCCTCATTTATGGGGAGTTTGTCTCCTTTAACAAAGAAAAAGGTGGAGTGTGGTCCTTCTAGTAGCGAAGGATGTAAGTGGAGCCCACCTTCTTCACAAGGTGGTCCCATGCTGACTTGTTCTATCCTAGTAATGGAACTAGTCCCAACTTCCCCTGAGTTTGTCACCGCTCCTGAGTCATTCGGCGAGCCTAGTGGTGAATCTTAGGCATAGCCTACCTTGTCCATTGAAGTTAAAAATGAAGCTCCTGTGGGGTGCATGTTTAACTCTGTGGATGAAGTTCTGGCCTTGCTAGTGATCTTCTCAAAATTGCTAACCCTAGCTCCACAAGAGCTTGTCAAAGAAGACCTTGTGGGGCCTTCTTCCTTGGACCTTGTTGCAGGAGGGTCAGATGCTCCTCCTCTTAACATCCCACCACTGTAGGATCATCCTCCTTCCCCCTACAATGATCTAGAGTGGGAAGCGGATGACGTTTTGGTCAATCAATGTTAAGAGGAGGCCTCTTCTTGATCTTGTGTGTGTGTGTGTTTTGTGATGTGTTCCCCTATGATCATGCTATGTGTTCCTGGATGACCCTTATCACCCTTGTTGGTGCTTGGATATAGGCATGGTTTTTGTGTTGTAAACCTTCTTCTATTTTCATCATTCTTCCATGTTTGTGCTTAACTTTTGATAAATTGGGGACAATGCAAAGCGTTGGGGTCACTTAGGCTTCCCTTCTATGTTGACCCAATTTATTATTTTTTACTTTGTTTTCCATGCATTCTTCCTGATCTAGTTGGGGATTGATGAAATTTCACCTTGAACCACAGTTACCTATTATGAGTGTGGACAGATCTAACCCAGCTAAACCAGATCCCCCTATGCCCTTTGTTTGTGTTTTCTCTTTTGCTCTCTCTTTATCTTTCTCTCTTCCTTGCTTGAGTTGTCCCTTACACTTTACTTCAAAATTCTGATTTTCAGAAAATATATTTGTTTTCCAGTGAATATTTTCGTGAAAATCTTTGCAAATATTTCTTCAGAATCACATTCTCAATTTGGAACCCTAATGAAACATGTTTCCTTCATCATGGGTTCGTAAAGAAAGGATTTGGAAACCTACCTCTGAAGCGGGAACAAATTTGACCTTCCCCTCACATGGGGGAATATTCTTCCTTTCGAATTCCTTGATGAAGTGAACATATTTCAAAAGGATCCCTTGATGATGGATTGATTTGAGAAAGAAAAATATGTACTTTCAAATTGTGCATCCCTTTAGTGGACCCCTTCTTCACAATGGGTTCCCTAGGGACCCCTTTGAAAGTCTTTCAAATTGTTGATAGTTTGTGTGACTCTCCACTTACTTGCCTACGTGGCCACTCCTTGACTATGCAAAGTCTGCTTTCTTAGGTTTCCTCCATGCGAGAGATCTCATAGGATACGCCCTTGTAGGTCTGAAAGCCTATAGGGCACTTCCTTTGAGCTTCCTCCATGCGAGAGATCTTGGGGGTGTCTCTCCTGAAGGTCTGTGGGCCTGTAGGGAACTTTCTAGGGTTTCCTCCATGTGAGAGATCTTGGGGGTTACCTTTCCTACAGGTCTGCGGGTCTATAGGGTGCTTCCTTGGGAATTCTTCATGCAAGAGATCTTGGAGAATACCTTCCCTACAGGTCTGTGGGTTTGTAGAGTGCTTTCCTAGATTCCTCCATGTGAGAGATCTTGGGGGATGCTTCCCAGGTATCCTCCATGTGAGAGCTCTTGGGGGCACCTTCCTTGCAAGTCTGTGGCCCTGTAAGGTGCTTACTTCATGAGGCTTCCTTCATGTGAGAGATCTTGGGGGTTTCCTCCTTGCAGGTCCATGGGCTTGTGAGATGCTTTCTTTCTTGAGCTTCATAGTTTTGAGAAGCTATGAAGTCTATCGTTGGTCCTGTAACTTCAGGTTTGTCAGATCATGGTCTGCTTCCTCGATGGTTCAAGTATACATTTCTAACCTTACTCCTTCCTTGATCTACTTTAGTGAAGCACTCATTAGTACTCATGCTCGCTAAAGTGGGGGAAAAATGTATAAGAGTGAATTTGTACCCCTTATGCAAATTCCCTTTTTGCCTTTTCCCACCTTAGAAAACCAAGTTCAGAGGCTTAATTACACCTAAGACCACTGCTTTCATTCTACTTGGCAGCTCTTTTGAGCATTAGTGGAGGAATTTCTGTAGGGGACGCTCGCGCAGCGCGTAGACATCCACAAGACGTGCTTACGTCCCTTGTAGATTCCTACAGTTGAACCGATAGAGGCATTACACTTCTCATTGGTGGTCAAGTTGTAACACCCTCTTTGGCCAGCTGAATTGAATATGGCCATTTTCATCTCCTCATGAAATTCCCTCATTCTACATGCTTCAAACCTTCTTTTACATACCTTCAAGCAATCTTCTTCACTCTCTTGCACTCACTTCTAGCATTTTCAAGCATTCTAGCAGCACTCTTGCACTCCATCACAACAAAACCTTCACTCTATCACTTCAGTAGAGAAAGTTTGGGACCACACCATTGCAATAGAGGTTCAAGTACTCTCATTCTCTCCCCCATTAGCCTTGAGTGCTTTTGATTCCTCTCCTCTATTACTTGGTAGAGTAAGCACATTTACTGTTTTGTAGTGCTTTAGTGTACTTTATTATTTTACTTTCTTTATCATACTCACTTTCTTGGCTATCCATGGAGGTGGAAACACCTAAATGAGGGTTTGACTAAGGCAGGACCCTATACAACCACCCAACATTTTTCCTCCTCTTTGTGTGTAGGTGAACGTGCTTTCGAGGAGCTAGCTAGCGAACAAGTTTCTTTGTGAGATCATCCTTGCCACCCTAACTCTTGAATTTTTACTTTATCACATTAGAGAGTATTTTGTTTACAAAATCACATTATTTTGGCCCTTTATTAGTAGTTAGTTGGGCCATTAGCTTGTTTTTGATCTGAAGGATTTTTGTCAAATTTTGAAGTTCCTCATTTTTCTCTAGAAACATCTTCATCAGAAAGTATTTGGAATTCTAACTCAAACAGAGTCAATTGGAGCTACGGTGCTCAAGATACACTCGGTCAAACCTTCAGTCAACTCAAAGACCTAGTTAGAAAAAAGGGTCAAAATTCAAAGTTGTCAAAACTTGTCAAAGTCAGTATCATCGTGAAGGGCTCGTCAAGAGCTTTCTGACGACGTTCATTTCATGTGAATCAGAGTTTGTTTGCACGAGATATGAGCAGTCAAAGTTGGGTTGAATTTGCTAACATCAACATGGTATAGTTAGTAGGGTCAGTCAACGCACAGTCAGCATTCGTCCAATCACAAGTTGACATGTGTCGTCATCAAGCAAGAGAAAAAAAGGCCATGTGGCGCATCGTTGGGTGCCACATGGCCTAACATGTCATCGTTTGGACACATCATTTTGCGGCCACGTCAGCAGACACGCCGACACCTATTCAGCATCTATCGAATCAGCTCGTGACACATGGCGGCACGTCAGCATGCCATGTGGCACCCCATGTCTACCTCCTCTGGCGTCGTCTCCTTGTTTCACTAAAAAAGTAGAGGCTGGGGGTTGAACCCCCAACCTCCACCAAACGATCCAACATCCCGTTCATTGCGCCACAAATAGTAGCTTTGCTAATTATGGACTAGCATTTGATTTTGTTAAAAATTCGGTTGTAAACTGTGGATTAAAATAGGCCATTGGGAGCTGAACCCAGAACCGTCAGGGTGCCAAAAATATGACCCACCAACATGTCGTCGAAACTGTTTAACATATATATGGTGTGGGTTTTTTTTATTCATTAGTTAAGCCCGAAAGCCTAACTAAATAAGGATTAAATTATTATTTGTTAAGATAGAAAACAAATAAAAACAAAATAACAAACCCCCAAAACAACTATAGTCGAGAAGGGTTTAAAACAAACTTTTATTAATTTTGAAAGGTGGTTGTATTTTAAGGGGGATAATATTGTTTTAAGGAGATTAGGTTGTTTTGTAGAATATTATGGTTTTAACCATAATGAGAAAATATTTTTGTATATAAAGGGGTGAATGGGTGAGAGTTTAGCTAAGGGTGTTTTAGCTAATTATTGTGTAAGGAATTTTGGAGGTGATTTTTGTAAGGGGAGAGTTAGAATTTTTCTTCCTTGGAGAAATCGTATTGTAACTTCGTGCTTTGTGGAGAAGTTTGTTCCCACGCACTTTGGAAGTGCATTTTCAGATTTCTTTGTAATCCAAGGGGAGGCTATGCTGAAGATTGTAACCGAGTTTCTAGAGGAATAATTGGATCAATCTACTCTTTGGAGAGGGACCCAGAGATGTAGCCATTGTTTTTGGTGAACTCCGTTATCAAACCTCTATTTGCACTTTCTCTCTTCTCTCTCATTCTGGTTTTATCACCTTGATTTTAAGCATAATTTCAATAATGTACATTTAATTATGAGTTCTTAATAAGTGTTGTAATCACTAAGCATTCAAATGCAATTAGTCTAGATCCTAAATCAGATCAAGTTTTGGTATCAGAGCATTTGGTGACTAGTATTGCAGATTTCTTGTGAATGCTAACAAGATCCAGGATTCAGAAGGGAAAAGGAAAGCTTGAGGAATATAATCCTGAGATTGGGAAACAAATAATTTTTTTGAAAATGTCTGTGTCTGGAATGGAGGTACCCAAAGAACTCAGTGAACAGGAGTTTCGAAGATCCTTTTGGAAAATGAGAGCTGCGTTGGAGATGCTTCTCAAAGAAAGGGAAGAACGCATGAAACTTGAAGATAATGCATTGAAGCAAGAAGATCATGGACACAGTAAAGGAAAGAAGAAGCTACTAGGAGGTGGCGATGAACCCCCAAAATATCCTCCATCTACTCCCTCTTCTCCCCCTTCTCCTTCTTCTACACATTCTCTTTCTGCTAATCCTTTTAAGGGTGTAAATAAGCCTAAGATTAAATTGGATGTTAAATTTGAACTACCTAAGTATTGTGGTGAATTAAATGCTGAAAAACTAGATGACTAGATTCAACAAGTAGAAGTTTATTGTAGAGTCCAAAGGCTCTTTGATGATGCTTCTAGGATCCAGTTAGCTACTCTTCGGTTGGGAGGTACAACTCTTACTTGGTGGGAGAGTAGGAATAGAGCAGAAATTTCACAGCATGGTAGAGTCAGTTTAACCTGGACAAAATTTGTTAGTTCTCTTAAAAAGCAATTCTATCCCTTAGGTCACATGTAGCAATTAATGATGAATTGGAAAGTGTTTAAACAAGGGAAAGGTCAAACTATCCAAGAGTACACCCATGAATTTAGAAAGAAGACTATTGCATTAAATGTACCTTTGTACACCTAGGATACTTTGTTAAAGTACATAGGAGGTCTTCACTCATATCTCAAACATTCTATTTTGGTCTTGAACCCTAGTAATTTGGATGAAGTTTGTGTCCAAGCTACACATTTAGAGTCAAGAGGAAAGGGTTCTTTTATTGATAAGTTTGATAATGATAACTCTGTAAAGAAATCATCTAAGGTTGCATAGATAGGAAAAGGAAAGAAGACAACTATAGTTAAGAAGGATGTCCAACTTTCTTACTCTCATTGTAACAGGAAGGGTCATGATGAAGATCACTGTTGGAAGTTGCATCCTGAATTGAAGCCTAAGTGGGCTTAGAAACAAAATCAGAAACAAAAAGGTAAGGAGAAATCCACAAATGTTATTATGGATCTTGGTTCTGATTTTGATGATGAAGCTAAGATAACAGTTATGGGTTTGAAAGGTAAAGCTCCTATTTCCAGTGTTTCCTTTGATAGTTGTGCTTCTACTTCTAAAGTTAATGATGTCTTTGAAGATAAGAAAAGGAACAAGTTGTTTCATTTAAGGGTTGTTGCTAAGAACATTAAAATTGATGCACTCATAGATAGTGGTTCTCAAGTTAACTTAATTTCTGAACATGTTGTAAGAAACTTGGGATTGAAAACTACACTGCATAAGAAACCTTATCCACTATGCTGGATTTGCGAGAATGATAAATTGCAAGTAATAAGACAATGCACTTTGAGATTCACAATCACTAGTAAGTTTATGGATGAAGTACAATTTGATGTGGTTCCACTGGATATCTATGGGATAGTGTTGGGTAGCCCTTATTTATATGATCGAAAAGCTATTTTCTATAGGGAAAAGAATCATTATCATTTGTTTAAAGATGGCATACAATATATTGAAAATTCTCACATGATTAAGACTGATCGTTCTTTTGGAAACAGAGGGAAATTAAAGAGGGTAATTAATGCAAGTAAATATTTGACTCTTATGTCTATTAGTTCAAGTGGTTCTAGACATGAACTTGAAGTAGCTAATCAGGGTCAGGGGTCGCAGGATACACCAACAATACAACATGAGGGAATGGTGAATGAAAGCATTGATGGTCCCTTGGGTAAAAATATTTCTGTTGTGAAAGATCGATATGTTGTTGATTTATTCTCTTTCATATCTTCATTATTGTTCAGCTTGATGCTAGCCAATGTTTGTTGGTTAGTGGTTATGACAGTTGATGTAGATGCTTATGGAAGTGATAGAATGATGTTTATGTTCAACAATGTTGTTGCAGTCTTCATTGTGATTGTGAGCTAGGCTTACATATGTACAAATGATATAGGACAAGTGGGGAGGCAAAGTCCTCACTTGATGTATGAATAAATGCCACTTTTGGAGGTCCAAAAGCTCTCCAGTGGGGAGGCTTGATCCAGAGGATTTTTGTCAAATTTTGAAGTTCCTCATTTTTCTCCAGAAACATCTTCATCAGAAAGTATTTGGAATTCTGACTCCAACGCAACTTGAACGGAGTTAATCAGAGCTACGGTGCTTGAGATACACTCGGTCAAACCTTCAGTCAACTCAAAGACCCAGGTTAGAAAAAAGGGTCAAAATTCAAAGTTGTCAAAACTGGTCAAAGTCAGTATCATCATGAAGGGATCGTTGAGAGCTTTCTGACGACGTTCGTTTCATGTGAATTGGAGTTCGTTTGCATGAGATATGAGCAGTCAAAGTTGGGTTGACTTTGCTGACATCAGCATGGTACAGTCAGCAGGGTCAACCAATGCACAGTCAGTGTTCATCCAATAACAAGTTGACATGTGTCGTCATCAAGCAAGAGAAAAAAGGCAATGTGGCACATTGTTGGGTGCCACATGGCCTGACACGTCATCGTTTGGACACATCATTTTGTGACCACGTCAGCGTCCCAATTAGCGGCCACATTAGCGCATAGTCAGTAGACACGTTGGCACCTAGTCAGTGTCTAGTGAATCAGCTCATGACACATGGAGAAACATTAGCATGCCACGTGGCACCCCATGTCTACCTCCTCTGGCATCGTCTCCCTATTTTACTAAAAAAAGTAAAGGTTGGGGGTTGAACCCCTGACCTCCACCAAACGATCCAACATCCCGTTCGTTGCGCCACAAATAGTGGCTTTGCTAATTATGGACTAGCGTTTGATTTTGTTAAAATTCGGTTGTAAACGGTGGATTAAAATAGGCCGCTGGGAGTTGAACCCATAATTGTGGGGTGCCAAAAATATGACCCACCAACATGTCGTTGAAACTGTTTGACATATATATGGTGTGGGTTTTTTTATTCATTAGTTAAGCCTGAAAGCCTAACTAAATAAGGCTTAAATTATTATTTGTTAAGATAGAAAACAAATAAAAACAAAATAACAAACCCCCAAAACAACTATAGCCGAGAAGGGTTTAAAACAAAATTTTATTAATTTTGAAGGGTTGTATTTTAAGGGGGAAAATATTGTTTTGAGGAGATTGGGTTGTTTTGTAGAATATTATGGTTTTAACCATAATGAGAAAATATTTTTGTATATAAAGGGGTGAATGGGTGAGAGTTTAGCTAAGGGTGTTTTAGCTAATTATTGTGTAAGGAATTTTGGAGGTGATTTTTGTAAGGGGAGAGTTAGAATTTTTCTTCCTTGGAGAAATCTTATTGTAACTTTGTGCTTTGTGGAGAAGTTTGTTCCCACGCACTTTGGAAGTGCATTTTCAGATTTCTTTGTAATCCAAGGGGAGGCTATGCTGAAGATTGTAACCGAGTTTCTAGATGAATAATTGGACCAGTCTACTCTTTGGAGAGGGACCCAGAGACATAGCCATTGTTTTTGGCGAACTCCGTTATCAAACCTCTATTTGCACTTTCTCTCTTCTCTCTCATTCTGGTTTTATCACCTTGATTTTAAGCATAATTTCAATAATGTAGATTTAATTGAGTTTTTACCAAGTGTTGTAATCACTAAGCATTCAAATGCAATTAGTCTAGATCCTAAATCAGATCAGTTTTCTTAGGTTCAACCTTGTCTCTTTAGTTGTCTGGTCATACGGATGCCAACGCACTTGAGAGATAGCAGCACGCCGTGCTGTCATCCCAAGACCGTGCTTCCATCCTCAGGCAGAGGGCTTCTAGAGGCATAGTGTTGAACCCAAAAACTAGCTCACCTAGCCCCATCTTGCATTTCGGGTCTATAGGGTGATTGAAGGACTTTATATTCCTCATCATTCTCATTCTACATTCCCCAACATCTTGTTAAGTTGAGGTAAGTTAGGGCAGTCTTCCTCTCTTGGCCCTCTATGACCTAGGGCCTTGAACGTGGTTGGTCCCCCTCTCTTACAGGGATGAACTAATGCTTTGTTTTGGGATTTTATATCTTTTGTGGATGTTTTGGGATTTTTTTATTTTTGAAGAATGGTGTCTATTGCCATGAGAGAGGTGGTAATATGGGCCTTTTGAGTGTAATATTTTCCTTCCATTCTTCTTTATCTAGGATGTTTGATGTGTTTCTCCACTAGGTTGGTGTTTCATTTTACTCAAATATGAAGCTCCTCAAACTACTAGTGTTATCTATTTGTTCACCTTAGACTTGTGTGAGGCTTGGTTGTATGATAGGTGTCATAAGGTTTGGTTATTGAACTGGAGCAATTGGATGCGAAATGGTCATAAAGTGAAATGATTAAAGTGTTGGTGTTTTGATATGATTTTTGTGATACTCAAGACCCTAAAGTTTGAGTGATGTTTTGGGATGACGCTATTTTTGGAACTCAAAATGTTGAAATACTTGGATCGATATTTCACGTCTTTTTCTAGAGGATATGTTGTGGGAAATTTAGTTGAACTAGCCTTGAGGTTCAAGCAAATGCCAATCTTAGAAGTTTGAGTGAAGAAATGATCCAATTTGTTTGTTTTAATTTTGCATTTATAAAAGTAGGATGAGGTGTTTGATTTTGCAAAACGGATGATGGAGTGATGTAAATTATGACATGTTTTCGGAGTCTAACTATTTCGTTCTTCAAAATATTTGTAACCAATTTCGGATTGGGTTTCTGATTTTCACCAAAAAAATAGAGCAAAAAAGGTAAGTTTGGAGCAAAAGCAACAATTTTTGTCAAAAGTGGCTAGATTATGATCAACTGCAGCCAAATCAAAAAAGAAACTATGGCCAGTTTCCTCAAAAGTGGCCTCTTTGTGTAATTTTGTTGACAAGTGAATTTGCGCAGGAAAAAGTGGCCTTCTTGGTCAAAAGCAACAAGTTTTTAGTCAACTGCGGTAAGATTTTTTTCAACTACAGCTAGTTTATGTCAATTGCGTTAAGATTTGCAAAAGCGACATGTTTTTACCAGCGACTGTCATAAGGCAGAGAGAAAAAATAAGCTATTTTAGGTCAACTGCGACTAGTTTTAAGTCAAGTGTGGTAGAAACAACAATAGTAGAGGTATTTTGTGCATATTTGTTTCCCAATTTTTGTGATGGAAAAAACTTGGATAAATTTGTAGTTTTGAATAACTTCATTTGATTTGATTTGAGATTTGGAAAGTGATATCATGCAACACAACAATAAAAAATATTTGACCCTAGATGTTTATAACTTTAAGCACGTTTCCTTCCACAAAAGCTTAAAGTTTGTGGAAGTCGAAATGCTAAAGTCATAGTTTCCAATGAGCCTAAATATTTGGAAACCTTTAGGGATATTGTTTTAAGATATCCTTAAGGAGTGAAAATATAGGGATCTTTTCAAAGGATTCACACTAAGTCAAAAGTGTTTGAAGTTTGATAACCATGTTTAATGCTTGTTTTGATGCATCCATTTTAGTTCAAGCACAATGCTTGATGTTTCAAAGTAACTAAGAGATTTGAAAATTTCGTGAAGACAATTTACACCCTAGGGATAAAAACTTTCTTTTAGGTGGGCTTACCTCATGCCCCGAAGGGATGATTTTACATGCAATGAATGGAGAGTGTTTTAAGCTCAACCATAATTTAGACTTGGTAAGTAACTTCTCATAATCAAAGTTTTGATGCACCACTTCAAAGATTGTTTTTGGCTAAAAGGGGTGGCTTCTACAACATTGGTTCTTAATCAATGTTTCAGGATAATATGGTGTCTATACATGCATTGATTCACTCATTTAAGAGGTCTCCTAGCCATTAGAAAGGGTTTTTACACATCTCATGGATATTAAGGGAGACTTTCGTTGGTATAGAACATCTACACCAGGTGGTTGATGAATTTTTTCACACCCACAATTATTTCTATAGCAGACCAAAATAAAAGTACCGCTTGGGTTGTTCCCTCTCACAAATCAGGAGGCAAGCCCTCTAAAGGTAATGCTTTGAAATGAAAATAATGTGTGAAACTCAAGATGCTTTTTGTCACCCAAGATCGCCAAAAGGCATGAGGGGAGAGGACAAACACCTAGTTTTCCAAACATGGAATACACAGTGTACAACTCATTGCAATGTTCTTTTTAAGCCTCGAGAGCGGCACTATCCAACCAAATAAAGTGTAAAAGAGACTAGCAAATCATTTTTTGATGTTGCACCAAAATTGAAGTGTTTGAGATATCAAGCAATATAGATAGTAATGTGCAAGTCAAAAAATTGATTTGTCCAATTTTAATCACCAATTGAAGTGTTTCTAAAGCCTTTTTTCTTAATTGGTCAACAAAAGGAAATCACTTGTTTGTCAACATATTGAAAGTGTTGGTAAAAAAGACAAGCATTTTCTTTTAGAGGACCAAAAAGAATTGTTTGTTCTAATCTAGAAAGATTTGAAATTTTTTTTTTTTAGAGCAC